>CM053784.1:477928907-478048218 GCA_028749045.1 Cupressus sempervirens
CAAATAATGCAACAACTCAACATTATCAAGCTTCTGATGCTTGACATCCTGTGTGAAATTACTTGGCATGAACTAAAGTTTTTTGGTGCTCAACATCAACTAAACTTTACTCAGCATCTACTGTTCTGCTCAGCATACACTAGAATAAGCATTTACTTAGCTCCAACTAATTTTCTGCTCGACTTGCACTGACTTTTCTTGACACCCACTATCCACTCGGTCAAGCTTGGCAGACAAAATTTGTGTAACTTGTTCTTCTAAACTTTCTTAGTGTAACCTGCCTTTGTAACCTTAAGTAGATTATCAATACATTATGTTACCACTGTCTTAACTAATTCTTGTACTTCATTAGATAATCATAACTCAACCTTTCCTCTAGGTGCTATTTTACATCTTTTCACCAAATCCTTTTCATCAATCAAATACGTGATACTACTTGAATCTTATAAGCAATTATCTCACCATCAAATAGCAGGTTTGACATGAGTGACAAAATGATGATTGAAGCATATTTTTCATACTCATATGTTCTCAACAATCTCCCTCTTTCAATGATCTCCTTCCTTGATTAGCTTCTTCCATCTATTCTCAACATACACACACACACACACACACACACACACACACACACACACACACACACACACACACACACACACACACACACATATATACACATATATATGTACACAGATAGAGACACAAACACAGACACACTTCAACTTAGCACCTCCTTTGCTTGATCTTCATAATATTGTTCTTCTTGGTTCACCTTGTTCTTTTATCAACTTGATCAACTTCAATCACCAACATCAACAAAATCAATCAACAACAATAAACATCACATTTAATCCCATAAATATTTTTTTTTTGTCATTGCACTAGAATCTTCCAAATTTTGTTGCTTAATCACAATAATTAGATCTTCATAGATTAATTTAAGATTCATTGAATCTAGTCACTAGGGAAATAAATTCCACCTTGAAATTTGTGCTCCATTTCAAATTATAAATCTCTGCCATTAATCATATTTGAATTTATCAAGTCATTGATCTCATAACTAACTTCATCCTTATCCTCGACACTTCTTGAACATTCTTAATTTTCAACAAATGTCGGCCTTAGATTAAATATTTTCTAGACTTGTTCTTTATGTTCATGCTCGGTGAACATTACATCTTGCTCAATCAATAGTAGACTCATTTAACACTGGAATTGCTTGGTCAACACTATGTTCCTTCACTTCTTTATTGGGTGCTCGATGATAACTATAGTAGTTTGGTGAATACTGTATTCCTTCATTCACTGACCAAACTATCTTGTTTATACATGATTTCACAACTTAATCAAATAATGTAAAATAATCAAACCAACATTATATTGTTAGAGTCTAAATCATTCAATTACCCATTGGATATCATAAAAATATCAACACTTACATCATCATACTCTTCAAATTTTCTTCATTAATTAAATCCTCTTCATCAATCAAATACTATGGAACTCTACTAAATTAGCATAATGTCTAACCAACTAATGGTTGACATCAATAACAACATAAAACCTAATGTATCATCTTAAAATGGAAGAACTTCCATTTTAAGATCGTTTAGCCCTCCAAGTAAGTGATTTGGGGTTATGTCAAGCACCTTGAATATGTCTTTGCATCGATTTGGCTATTTTCCCCTTGTTATGCATTTCTCTCTCTATTTGCAGCCTATTTCTGATGACTTTCTCTATAAAACTGAAGATTTTGACTTTCTGGGTCAAGGATGACCTTTTAGGTCAAGGATGATGTCGAACCTGACCTAGGGTAGGGTCGATCTCATCCCTGACCCTAGGTTCATTTTTCAATTTCTGAGAGTTTCAAGATATCAGACTTCAGAAAGTTTCATCTTCCCACTTCTGGGTTGGCTGTTTCGAGTTTCAGAATGGTAGAATCTTAATTTACATTTAATCTAGGTCCATTTATATGGTTTAGGGTTAATTAGGATTTAATTCTCCCATGTCAACCTTCTCTAGAAGTTTGTGCCCTAGATCTCTATATAAGGAAGCCTTCTTCCCTCATTTTGAGGATTAATTATTCATGAGTGCATTCACTATCTATGAGCAAAGTTATTATCCACCTAATATGAAATGAAGATCTACTATCTATCAAGAATTCAACTATTCAAGTGTTCAAGCATCCAATTTATTAAGGAGGTCCATTATTAACTATTGAAGGATTCAATCTCTATGGAGCCCTCTTGTTGAAGATTTGTCCATCCGTATTCATCCAAGCCTATTCCTATGCAAAGATCCATTCAAGATTGGTGTTGAAGATCTAATGCAATTTATTTGAGACATCTTACATACATTTATACATTCATTTGGAGCATCTGCACTTGTGGATTCAAGGATTCGAATCCTCCACAAGGATTTCAATATAAGCAAGGTGAATAGTTTCATTTACTTTATTTATTTATATTGCAATTTCAATTATATTTCAAGGTTGATTCCAAATTGAGGTTTGACAAAGGAAAACCCCCATCCAAACCAAAAAACCATTTTTCTTGCAGATATAGGTATGGAACAATGAATTAAAGTGTAGATTTGGATACCCTTTTTGTCGAACTTGCGAGATCCATGAACAAAAATTTTGTCAGAGCTATGTAGGTCAAGGTCAACTTTTCAAGGTACAATTGTGCCCTAGGGTGAGATTGTGCCCCTCTATCTAGTTCAAGGTTGACCTACATTCAAAAGGATACAAGTTTTTTAGATTTTTCTCCGAATTGACATTTCCAGTCTGAAAAAAGTTGCAAAATTCTTTGAAATTGAACACAAGCATCATAAATCAACATTTTCCAGATTTACCCTACTTTAAGGTTAGTATTTTCCTTCTATTCATTTCATATTTCAAATACCTACTTTCCATAACACAAGATTATAGGATCTCCTCCTTCCCTATTCTCCATTGCTTGATCCATTTGTGCATTGATCACTTCCTTGTGGTTAATCAATTTGGATCATTCCTCTTGGGAATTTGGGTTAAGGATAGGTCCTATTTTCCCCTATTCACTTTAGTGAACCCGACATGCTTACCCTCTTCTCATTTGTGGAATTAGATGCCCTATTGTGTTTTGTAGTGTTATATTTCATTTCATATCTGTTAGGTATTTTCTTGCATTAAGACTAGATTTTGTTTATGATCTTGCATTTTAAAATTCATAAAATACAAAAAAAATTGCAAAATTTCTTTCAAAATACAAAAATATTTATGCTTTATGTTTTCTTAGGTTAGTTCATTTACATTGTATTGATTTATGAGCTTGATTACTTCTAGTCCTACTTCTACTCTTCTGGTTAGAAAAAGTCGTAGACTTATGGGTATCTTTGAGCCCAAGTCTTCTTCCCCTTTCCTTAGGATCCTAGATGAGAATTTGATTCTTCTTGATTCTAATCCTATTATGGAGAAAAAGTCTTCTCACTCATCTCATGATGAGGATAATGTTGTAAGTGTTCCTCCTGAACAAGTCCAAAAACTTTCAAATGAACTTGATAAAATGGATAGTTGGCTTCTTCAAGAAAACCATAATCAAGATTCTATTCAAGCTATAAAGGCTCTTAAGAAAGTTCTTCATGATAGTGATCAAGATGTTAATCTTTTGCATGGTATTTCCTGCCTTGTGGATTCCAATGTTAAACCTTTAGTTTAAGAAGCTCAAGATTTAGGGTTGTTTCCTCCTATTACTAGTATCAAACCTTCTTCTATTCCTTTCCCTATTGTTCCTACATATACTCCTTCTTTAATGACCGTGATGGTTCCCTCAATGAGTGTTCCTCATGTGTCCCTTCCTATATCACAACCTTCTTATCATAATGTTCCTTTTACTTATTCTAATCCTCTTCCAACTATAGTTCTTGGTGTTCCTCCTGTCATGTCTTCCATTCTTGTAGCTTCATACACTTTACCTAGTGTTTCTAATGTTGCTAGTTCTCATATTTCTTCTAATGATTCAACAATTATTAGTTTGGCTCAAATTGTGTGATCTCTAAAACAACAACATCCTTGACTTAAAATAAGTTTAGTATTCCTACTTGTGACATGGGAAGTACTTTGTTTCAAGATATCATTCGTACTCCCATTCCTAAGCAAGCTAATATGCCTCATCTTGAGAATTACAATGGTAAGGGAGACCCTGCTCATCATGTTAAAACATTTCAAATCCTTTGTAGTGATTATGCTCATGATCATAGGATTTTAGCTAAGTTGTTTGTTCAAACTTTTCATGACAAGGTATTACAATGGTTTTGTTCCTTTACTCCTTATTCTATTAATTCATTTCCTCAACTTTTCAATGCTTTTATTCAACAATTTCAAAACAACATTGGTCTGCAAGTGTCTTTGACTGATTTGATGCATTGTAAACAAAATTCTAAGGAAAAATTGACTAAATTTATTGGTAGATTTAAGCCATTTCATGCTTAGATTTCCTATTGTATTCCTGATATTGATATTCAATGTATGTTTATTTCAAATTTGCAAAAGGATATTAGAGATAAGATTCTACTTATTGAATCTACCTCTTTTCAACAACTTTGTGCATCACTTCATCATTATCAATTAAAAGTGATTCCATTTGAGAGCACCACTCCAATGAATCCTATTCCTATTGATAAAAGTGATGCTTTTCCTAATCCAAATAAAGTTCAAAAATTCAACAACTATGTCAAGATAAACAAACAAGCAAACACAGTTGCTGATCAAGTTGTTGTTACATCTCACAATGCCACTTTTGCATCCACTGTATTTTGATTAAATCATTCGCTTACTCCTCCTTCTGAATCTTTATATTCTATTATGAATAGGTTGTTAAATACTAATATGATTACTGTACCTCCTATTCAACCTCTTTTACCTACTACAATGGCATCTAAATCTTTTGATTCTAAAGCTTTTTGTCAATATCATCATCACTGAGAAATGTTATTCTTTAAAACATAAGATTCAAGAATTCATTGATTCTAATGCTTTATCTATTGATAATTTTGATGGTATTGGGAATAAGTTTGTTTCTCCTCCTAATCAAAATCTTCAAATCTATACAAATCCTTTACCTACACATGATACTAATACTATTGCTCAACCATCTTCTATGGATATTGTGTATGATTCAAATATGGATGATCTTAATCATGTTATTAATCAAGTGGAGAATGTGGTTCAATTTGTATCTTCATGTCAACATTTTCTTCAATCTCAAGTTTTAGCTCAACCTAAGTCTAAATTGAAGCCTCTATTTAAACCTCGACAACAAACTAAGAAAAAATGACCTTGAGAACTTTTGATTACCTTTGATGATTCCGAGACTATTAAATCTCTTGATGGTACCCTTTATATTTATGCTATGATTGCTGAGATACCCACTCGTGGTTGTCTTGTTGATCCTACCACCTTAGTTAATGTGATTACAGAAGAAAATCTTTTTATGAAATGTTTTCAATGTAATTTTTATGATACATCAGATGTATGGGTTCAAAATTGTAATGATTTTCTTTATCCATCATTTGGTTCTATTGATTTACCAGTTGAACTTTGTGGAAAAATTGGTGAACACTACCTTTGTTGTTCCTCCTACTTCTGATTAGTTTCAAGTTAAGGTTGGTTCCCATGGTTAAATTCCATGCATGTTGTTGCTTTACCTATTCATAAATGTCTTAAGTTTGTTTATGATGATGAATTGAAGATAATTAATCATAGTTTATATCACACTTCTAGGCCTAGGGATTGTGCTACACTTGACTTCTTTTGGCCTTCATTACCTAATTCATGTCCTTCTCATCCTGATCATCTTTTCCACTTATATCAATCCTATAAGTATCATAAGATCCTCGAGTTAAGTTTACCTCCTATAGATCTTAATCATGGTCTTTTCTCTACATCTTCAGTACCTCCTTTGTTTATGGCTTCTACAACTATTAATCAAGCTCCCCCTGTTGCTTGCCAGTCTACTGATAATCCTATTAATTCTCCTATAGAACATATGAAGGATCTAGTAATTGTTCCTCCTATTTTTCAGCACATTTTAAGTAAGAAAAAATGTAATCAATTTGCTAATGAACGTCATATGAAGCGTCATGCTCAAGCTAAAGCTCATAATTCTATTCTTCAAAAATATGAAACTATTGACATTGACATTGACATTGACATTGATTTACCTAATATGCTTTCATCACAATTAACACTTACACCTAGTATCGAACATTGTGATTCTCAAGAGGATCCTTGTTTGGAACTGGCTATCATTCCTACTATGTTGGATATAGTCCCTCTTGCGAGTTACCCACCTTCCCTAAATGATATACAACAAGATGGGGAGAGTAGGCGGTGCACTTGATTGGTTAGTCCTTCATGGTAGCCCATTTGTGTGTTTTTCTATTGTATTGTGCTTCTCCCACGATGTGTTTTCTAAATGTTGTTAGATTCTTTTATACGATATTTGTTTCTTTGTTGGTGCAAGGTGATAAAGGAATCATACCTATTGTATTATTCCTCTATATGAATCTCTACTCTTCCATATGTTCTTTCATGTTATGTTGTACTTGTGCTATTGTGCATACATATTTCCTTGTGTAATCTGTTTGGATTCACAACTTGGTAGAACTAATTCTTTTTTGTCTCTAGGTCATGGTCCAAAAAGATTCTTCTTTGTATCTCTTATGTGATATTTCCTCCTTTGTTATTGTAGTTCTATTTTCTTTGGGGAATGACGTCAATTCATTTGCAATAATATCATATATATTATCTTATGATCATATTGACCCCATAGTAGGTAGATCCCTTCTGTGTTCTCTGTATGTTTTTGTGGTATATTCCTTGATTTGTCTTTGTTTGGGGGCATTTTGTAGTGGAAATGTAATCAATACAGTTGTTTATGTTACTATCAAAGTCATTGCTCTTGTTAAAGTGTTAGTAATGACTTTAACGTGGGGGCATATGCTCTACTCACTTATTGCACACACACACTTTTCAATACATATATATTATTTTTCAAGGTAACTTTTCTCCATTTTGGATTAATGACTAATCCTTAAAGTGTGGATTTATATTTTAGGATCTCTTGATCCCTTGAGTTTCAAATATATTTTGATCCTTTAAGGTCGAAGGTTTCCTTAAGCTTGGATCTCTTTTGATTTTTGGTTTTATTCTTATAGAATAGAATATTCTTAAGAGTAAATCCTTGATGGGTTGACTAGCGAGTAGCCACATTCACTAGGCAGTTCAATTCCATCTTTCTAGTTGCACAGTTTTCTTGTGTGGTTCACAATGGGACATGAGTTCTCAGTGGGCGAGATAATCACACTCTTTTTCTAGAGATGTCTCTCTTATTGCGATCTTGGAGTTGATGAAGACTTGAGTCTCTAGGGGCTTAAGGATCTCTTTGTCTCTTTGATTCTAATAATATTATCTTTTCATTATGATCTACTTTACCAATAGTTTGCATCAAGTCCATACTCTTGCTAAAGTGGGGGCTAAATGTATCATCTTAAAATGGAAGCACTTCCATGTTAAGAGTGTTTAGCCCTCCAAGTAAGTGGTCTGGGGTCATGTCAAGCACCTTGAATATGTGATAGTTCAACATTAATGACAAAAAATTGGTATTTCTATTTAAAATTTGAAGATGATGTAAACTGATGAAATGTGTAGAATTGGATGAATTTTATGCCTATCATTTTTATAATTTTTGTTGAGTAAGAACTTATTAATTTTCTTTTATTTTGAAGTCCCTTTTTTAATTGTAAAAAATATAGGGTGTAGTTCCTGTCAGAAAAAAAATACAAATCATATTTTTTTGTTCTGATTTGAAAATATCTTATAAATGACATGTATAGCTAGGGAACAAAAAAAATAAAAATATTTTTGATGCATACTTTCTTTGTTATAAGTACTCAAGCTCAACCTTCTCAGAAGCCAACATTTTTTTCCTCCTGTCAAAACTTCCCAATCAAATCTAAACCTTCTTGAGAAAAAAATTACATATCCATGAAGAGAACTCCCTCCTCTAGGGATAAAAATAATTTTTAGTTTTTTTGATATGATTTACTATTTTTGTCCTTTTTTGAGTGAGCATCTTCTGAAATGTTGAAATGTTGAGTTATAATATTTTGATATTATAACATATTATAACTAATCAAAACACTCAAAAAAATATATAATGATGATATTGAATCTGAGATCTATAAATGGGTATTTTTTGTTTTCGAAAAAAATTGAGTTTTGATAGAGAAATGAAATTTGACCAAAATAGGTTTTGGTATCCTGAACAGTGACACAGATCTATGCTTTTACATTTCAAGAACAAGACTTTTTGGGTCAAGGATGACCTTTTAGGTTAAGGTTGACCTTGACCTTGATCTAGGTCAAGGATGACCTCAACCCTAACTTAGGGCAGGGTCGACCTTGTCCTTGACCCCAGGTTCATTTTTCAATTTTTGGGAGTTTCAAGATATCAAACTTCAAAAAGTTTCATTTTCCTGCTTTTGGGTCGGCTGTTTCGGGTTTTGGAATGGTAGAATCATAAATTGCATTTAATCTAGGTCCATTTCTAGGGGTTAGGGTTAATTAGGATTTAATGCTCCCATATCAACCTTCTCTAGAAGTTTGTGCCCTAGATCTCTATATAAGAAAGCCTTCTTCCCTCATTTTGAGGATCAATTATTCATGAGTGCGTACACTATCTATGAGAAAGTTATTATCCACCTACTATGAAGTGAAGATATACTATCTATCAAGCATTCAAGTATTCAAGCATCCAATTCATTAAGGAGGTCCATTGTTAGCTATTGAAGGATTCTACCTCTATGGAGCCCTCTTGTTAAAGACTTCTCCATCCACATTCATCCAAGCCTCTTCCTATGCAAAGATCCATTCAATATTGGTGTTATTTGACACATCTTACATACATTTTTGCATTCATTTGGAGCATCCATACTTGTGGATTCAAGGATTCAAATCCTCCACAAGGATTTCAATATAAGCAAGGTGAATAGTTTCATTTACTTTATTTATTTATATTGCAATTTCAATTATATTTCAAGGTTAATTCCAAACTAGGGTTTGATGAAGGAAAACCCCCCATTCAAACAACAAAACTATTTTCCTTGTAGATATAGGCACGAAACAACAAATTAAAGTACATATTTGGATACCCTTTTCGTCGAACTTGTAGGATCCATAAATAAAATTTTCATCAGAGCTATGCAGGTCAAGGTCATCTTTTCAGGGCACAATTGTGCCCTGGGGTGAGATTGTGCCCCTCTATCTAGGTCAAGGTCAACCTACATTCAAAAGCATACATTTTTTTCTAGGATTTCTCTATCTTGACATTTCCAGTCCAAATCAAGTTGCAGAATTCTTCGAAACTGAACACAGGCATCTGAAATCAACATTTTCCAGATTTACCCTACTTTAAGGTTAGTATTTGCCTTCTATTCATTTCATATTTCAAGTACTTACTTTTCTATAACACAAGATTATAGGATCTCCTCCTTCCCTATTCTCCATTGCTTGATCCATTTGTGCATTGATCACTTCCTTGTGGTTAATCAATTAGGATCATTCCTCTTGGGAATTTGGGTTACGGATAGGTCCTATTTTCCCCTATTCAACTAATATGAATCTTTTATATACACTTACAACAAAAGAAATTGGGAGTGACAAACCAAAAAGAAATGAACTATTAGAACCATCTATTCATTTTCTTGCAGTAGCAAGAGTCATAGATGCATTGAAAGCAACTTCTATCTTGGGAATACTATTATCAAAGTTACTAAGATCAAAAGATGTCAAATTTCCTATCAATGAATCCAAAGTAACTACACCAAGGCCTAAATATATAAACTCTAGAATAGATGAGACTCTAACAACATATTTAGGCAATAGAGTTCTAAGAATTTTGTTTATGACATCATTTTCTACAAATGTTCCACCAACACCTCTGGTAGTTGTAACTACATCTTTGATCCTTTAGCTTTATTGTTCAATATTTTTGTTCTCCATTGTGTTAGAATTCTTTAGAAAAATTGAGTTTGGGGGGGGGGGGGGGGGGGGTGGTGTGTGAATCAATTATCCAAGGTCCAAATGTACAAATAAAACTTTTCAATGCCTAGTAGACCCATATCCATAAAACTTCAATATACATGCATTCATTAGATCATACAATACTTAAACTTTGTAGGTTATTGTCATAGGTCAAAACAACTTTGTAGAAATGTAAACATGAAACAACATAAGAACATTCACAACTTTTGACACAAGGATTTTACGTGGAAACCCAATTTGAGAGAAATCACCAGTAATAGGCTACCAATTCTCACTCTTCTGAAGTGATGCCTGTGAAAGGCCAACTTTGTTAAAGGTTACAATACACACTATTATATGTGATCGGGTTAAAGGATTTCAATCACCCTGTTAGGAGTGAGCCTTGTTAGAGGACTTTAGACCATTCCATTAGAATGGCACTTGGTTAAAGGATTTACAAATGATTTTTAGGTCAACCTTAATCCAAAGGATTTTATCCTCACTAGTAAAATTATTAGAAAGTAATAGTAGGACTTCATCTGATAAAAAACTTACAACTTAATTAAAAATTATAGATCTTTGTTTCAGTCCTCCATCATGCTTGGCATTCATACTCTTCATCTTTGATAGCTTGTTCACCCTTCAAGCATTCACACTCTTAAGCCTTCTTGCTTTGCATGCCAATTGCAGTCACCTCTATTCGGCCATTGAATGAAGCAATACCCTAGACTCCTTATCTTCCTTAGGTTCTAGCACATGACAACCTTTTCTTCTGACCAATCATCTCTATAAATAGACAATTTAGATCTTTTTTCACTTAACCACAATCATCCATTTTAGAGTTAGGTAGGATTCAATGAATCTACCCACTTTTCCATTTGGTTCCTCTAGAAACTTCTTCTACAATCTTCCTTGTATTCACCTCAAAATGGTTTACCTTGAATTCTGTTGCTTTAGTTCATCATAGTTATTTTCCACACACTTCACATAATTCAAGAAAGCAAAATAGTCAGCTTAGATTCATCAAATCTTTGATTTAACACAATTTATTATCACTCAACATCTATACTATTTTTTCACTCGGCCAACACTAGTTCACTTGGCAAACACTAAAGTTTACTGATGCTTGACACCAACTAAACTTTACTCAGCATATACTAACAATCACTTAGCTTGCACTATTTTTCATCTTTTCTCGACACCTCTTGATTTTCATTTGGCTTGTGCTGATTTATGCTTGGCTTGCATTAACTGCTTGACAAGGCTTGGCAAACACTTTTTCTTACATGATCTTTTTCCAGTCTCAACTTGAGTAATCTTTCATTTTAGACTTTAAGTAGATAAACAATACACTATAGTATCAATGTCTTACTTGGTCTTAGTGCTTTTTTAACATACCAAAAAACTCAAACTTTCTCTAGGTACTTTTCTTATCTCCTCTTTTCAAATCCTCTTCATCAATCAACTAAATGCTAGCTTTCAGACTAAAAAGCACTTGTCTCACTAGTAGGTAGCAAGTTTGACATCATTGACAAAATAATTATTGTTCCATTATAGATTCTTCACTTCAAAATAATCTCATATCAACACATTGTTCTCATTTCATCATTCTTTCCTTTCAATCTATTCACCTTTTCCTTCTTCACACGTGCATCTCTTTCATAGACTATCTTTAGTTTTCTCACATGTCAAAGGTTGTATCAATGCCTTTGATATCAATATGTTTTGCATCTATAAGTGTGCTTTATATTACATCCATTATAGTTTAGTGCTATTTTTATGTCCTCAATTGATCTGCATTAAGGGTTCCTATAGGAGTGATGTATATTTTGACCACATGATTCTAGTATTACTCTCCCATACCTTTGAGATAGAGCTTCATCCTTCAACACCATACTGGGTAGTTTCATCTTGAGAACTTAAGTGCCTCCTTTACCATCACTCACAAATTTGACACAAGGATTTTGGCTACACAAAAACCCAACTTGAGTCAAAACTACAATGGAGTTTAGTACCCACAAATAATTTGTACTCTTCTGAAGTATGCCCTATTTGGAACTTAACCATGTTAGAAGTTTACAAATACATGGATAACTACCACAATGTTAGGGGATTCACCTCTAGCTCTATTAGGAGATTTTCTCTATTAGGGATGACCTTGTTAAAGGACTTTAAATACTAGTTAAAATATCCTCTGATTAAATGATTTACACTAAGGATCTATTAGGATCCACCTAGTTAAGGGATTTCACCTTTTGTATTTGTTAGGGAATAATAAAAAGATTAATTTGTAAAATAGTGCTACCTTTACCTGATCAAATCTTATTAGTCTCTCTAACTCATCTAAACTCATTTTCTCTTTCTTTTCTTGGACTTCACAATCTACTTCTTCTTTTATACAAACTAGATCGAGATCAACAATATCAAACCTATCCTTCTTTCACCTATTATACTTGTTTTTGCCACTTCCACTGACTTAACCAAACCCTAAAAATATTACTATTGGGAAATTAAAACATCCCACCAGATCCAACCTATCATGAGAATCCTTTAGAATCTTCTCCACAGATTCAATATCAATTGCTATGAGGTTAGATCATCACTTCCACTTGTATTTCCATATTACTAGATTATGAATGATCTGCACCAAGTCATTGTGTCTGTTGGAAATATAAGGTAGACTAGGTTATTGAGAGGGGAGGGGTGAATTAGGAACCAATAAAACTTTAAACTCAATTCACCAATTAATCCTTTATATATTATTCTAATCTAATTGCATGCATGAAAGAATGAAAGTAATAACATTCATAACACTTTGACACAAGATATGGTGACCTAGAAACCTTCCAAATAGAAAGTAAAATTGGGGTGGGGATGATACCCACAAGCTTTAGCACTGCAGTATAAAGTTGGCTTGTTAAGACTTATAATTGACCACTTTTGGTGATCTACCCTATTAGGAGCAATAAGGACTGTTAGGTCCAACTTGTTAAAGGATTTACAAACATACAGTGAAGTATGCACTCTTTTAGGATATTTAGAAAAAGACTGTTAAGTCCATCCGGTTAAAGGATTTGACTAATGCACCTGTTAGGATAAACCAGTTGATGATCTCTAATCTATAACTTTGATTTGCTGAATGAGATTCCTTGAATTGCAATGATCACCTTACTATGATAGATAAGCCTTTACTGTACTATATATTGCTTGTAGCCTTCTTCAATTCACACTCATCTGCTTCTTAGTTCTTCACATAATCATATTTTATTCCTTTGGATATGATACACTACACTACATATATACCAATCCACTTAATTACTTACTGGAGTCGATACAATACAAAATTCATCATGATTCACAAAGTCGACCCATTGTTGTACCTTGAGTTCTAAAGATAACTCAGTGATGTTCTAACACTTGACAAATACTATCAACACTCAGAATAATCTAGCATTCAGTTGATGTTGAAGCTTGGTCCATATTGGTCACCTTGAGTAACACAAACTTGGTTAGCACTTTATGACTTGGTGAACACTGAGAAACTCGGTAGATACTGAATCACTCAGTTGACACTGCATGACTTGGTCAACACTAAATTCTCTGTGTTAACACTATGAGCTCAGTTTACATTGAGATACTTTCTTAACACTAAGATCTTTATCACTTCTAATGAAAACCTCAGTAGACTTCGTTACACTTAGGTAACACTATGTTTTGCCTCTGAAGCTTGTTAGACATTGTAGAACTCAACAAGCATTACAATCTTACTGTTTAGCTCAGTAGCAATTGAAACACTTGGTTATCATTGCTAGATGAATGATAAGCTTAGTAGCAACTGTAGAGCTTGGTAGCAATGAAACCAACTAATTAAGTGTTAAGTCACTAATAGAAAATTGACCTTAATGTCAACAATCTCCCCCTTTGGCATTAGTGACAAAAACACTTGTCATACCAAAAATCTAATTTCTCAAAACTTTCCTTATCAATAATCTAGATCTTCAACTTGGTTTTGATTTCTTTCTACAGCAGTAGGTCGGTCACCACTTACTCTATTTTACTCTATTTTTTAATTTTTTTTTCCAAATTTGCTTTTGTAAACATATTTTCTACTTATCTATACATCTACTTCATATTACTACTCCCCCATACATATATATGGAGTATGATAATATTTTCCTATACAAGTAATCTTCTTCTCCCCCTTTTTGACATAAATGCCAAAGATGTAAAATATTTACAAGTTAATACCAAAATGTGACAAGAAATCACTATGTACCTTCAAAATTATTGCCATGGTCTTGTCCCAATTCTCTTGTAATACCTTAGATGCATGCAAGGCTATCTATACTTCTACTAAAAGTTCCATCATGTGATAAACTATGGAGAAGTTATTGTCATGGATGAGTGTCTTTGCATGTACAATGTGCTTTTACAATGCATTCATGTTTGGAAGAATCATGCCTTGGATTTCTACAAGTGTGGCCCTAATCCTGACTTCTTCCCTTATTAATTCTCCCTCAAGATCTGTCAAGTACTTGGTCTTTGTAAAATGTGCAGAACTACAACTAGGATCAATTGATAATTGATGTGCACTTGCCTTCAAGTCCTCATCTATCTTGGATAGTTTATCCTTGGTTTCCTTAGTAAAGATAGATGTGTCACTCAACTTGAAAAATAAAGAAATAACATTAATGACATATGTTTCCAGTGTAGCAAGAATAGTAGACAATTCTACTTGATCAATGGCTATCTTTTGCACTACTTACTCCAAACTTTGTTTTCAAAATTTCTCTCTACCCTCTGTAGAAGTTTTTGTTGTCCATTCATCTCTTCATTTTATTTGTGGAAAATTTCAACCAATTTATCCAAAATAGGTTGTTTCTCATCAACCTCAATGCTTAGAGCATCAACAAATATGCTCTTTATATCTTCAAGTACTTAGTTTTTCTTTTTTCCTTTCCTCTTTGAGATTTTTCTGCCTTTCTCTCTTCTTCCAATGTTCTCCAAGGGTATCCATCTCTTAGGGGGCGAGGTTAGAGGTATCCCAATTTGGAATAACAATGTCCTCATCCAAATCAATTTCTTCCTCTTTACCCTTATCTATAATAGAAGGAACAATATCCTTTCCTTTGTTCAAAACTTCTATGCTCATTTGAGACTGAGTCTCGACTGTCATTGCACTAGCCATGGTGGAAACAATAGTGGAAATAGTAGAAACAAAAACAAATGTAGGAATAGTAGAAATAACACTAGCAATAGGAATACCTTGTTGTTGCTCGATCAAGCTTGATGTTGGAATGTTCTGTGCGTATTGCTTCTTCATTGACCTTTGGTTACTTCTTTAACACATTTTTCATGACTTCCCTAATTACCTATCTTAACCTAAAATTGTCTCATGTGTCACCTTTCCATCCTAGAAATGGTTTATTAGTCATGATAACGAGTTTCTATCATGACTAAATTAACTTCAGTATCTAGTGAACATCATTGTGCTCATTGTCCTATAATTGCTCCACTCTATTCACTATGAAGTTGATAAACCAATCAAATCACCTATCATTTTTCACTAAGTGTTCTTGAAGTTGCATAATTACCTTACCAATAATCTTTTTCTTCTCTTTATTAGTAGCATCATACATCTTATTCTCTCTACAATGCTCAATTATACTTAGAAACATACTAAAAATACTAGGATGATAGTTGATATCAATGACACATAAAATCATCCATAACAAACACAAAAACTAAACCCCAACCCAAAAAACATACTTCAACCCCTCTAATTAAATGACCACAAATGCTTGACAAACCACCAAAAGAAAAAAGAGACTCAAACTTTAGAGGGGACCTTTTCTACCCCCTTATGTGCCTCCTCCTGTGTTGCTCAAACCCCAAACATAGACTCAAAATTGTAATAAAGGCTAAGGCACCTTCTCTAGCCCTTATGTTTTTTTACACTATTTAATATTCTACCTATTATAGCCATTACCTCTTTTTATTATTTTACATGGTGATTCAATTACAAGATTGTATTGATTTTTGTTTTCAATATTTTTTAGCTTTGCATTTAAGTAATTTTTGACAAAAAATGGTGAAGGGGTTGAGAAAGAGTGAATTTTTTGAGGTATGTTGATTTTTTGTGTTTAATTTGTTGGTTTAGCTATGATTTTTCTTAACAATGATTTATTGTTACATTATTTGGTGTTTATTTCAAATGGTGATAAATTTTATGGGATTTTACTGTCTATTTTTTAGCCTTGTCATTTGAGAAAGGGATAGAAGAAAGCTAGGAATTAGTCTCCATCATAATGACATGCATTATTTGAAAGATTGTAACTATATTATGCAAGGACAAATAAGTTTTTTGAAAATGTTGTTGTCCTTATCATATCGAATTTGATCTCCACCATTGGGTTTTTTTGAAAGATTTTAGAAGACACTTATGGTTTTCAAAATGCTCCTCTTAGTGATGAAGTGAGTTTAAATCATAGATTTTATGTGACAAAATAAATTATGCAATTGATAAAAATTTGTATAAAAGGAACTTTTGAAACATGTTGTGATTTGGCTTTTTTTCCTATTGGAAATTGAACATGATGTGATAAATATGGTAAATTTAAAGAGTTTCTAGTATGTAAGGAATGAAACAAAATTCAGAAAAGAATCTGAAAGGTTAGAATATGTAGAAGAAGAGATAAATATTGGATCTTTTTTTAAAAAGTTGATTCAATCCTACACACCTCATGATTTTTTTGCTAAGTCGAAAGCACAAAAATATCAAACACTAAGAGAAATTTCCCACTTGAAACTATTCTATTAGTTCTTGATTTGGAAAAAAATTATTCTTTTGTTCACCAAAAAGCCATTCAATCAAAATACAATTTTTAGAGAATATTACTAGTATAGCATTTATTTAGGTGTGTTATCAAGATGCACGATTAGATTTAGATGACATTGAGATTACATTTGAAGCACATGTCTTTAATAAATAATATCACTTTTATATTAGTGTTTCCAAAGAGCATGACACTCATTATGTATAGCATTGCTTCAAGTTTTTGAAAAAAAAATGAAAGAAAGAGGCATAAAGATTGAAAGGTATTTTGTTTGGTTAGATGGATGTGAAACACAATTCAAATCATCAAGAATATGTTATGCATTATGTAGATATCATAATGAAATTGTACCACATGTGTGGATTTTTTTTGGAACAAGACATTGAAAGGGTGAACGTGACGGTGGATGAGCTTACATCAAATGTGTTTTATGAAAATATCAAATGAATTATCAGGGAGTTTGTATAAAATATTCACATGATATTTTTTAATGGGGTAAAACATATTTTACGTCAAATGAGGCTTGTACATCATCAAGGACAAGTCAAGAAGTACCACATCGAGTACTTTGGGAGTTAGTAGGTATGTGTGTCTAAATTGTAAATATATGTGATATATTCTTGTTGATATTTTACATAATTTATATTCATATTTTTAAAGTAAACTTCATAATTGATATTGTATATGTTCAACTTGTGGATAGAAGAACCATGTGCTATTGTAAGAGGATAAAGAAGACATAATTTTTTCATTTAGTTATAAGTACACATTATTTTGATTGGACTTTGAACACTTGGTATTACTTATGTTTTTGTTGTCACTACATTGCTAAAAACTATGACAAATAAAATAATCAAGAGTGTCGATACATAGGATCATCGAATTCGGTACCACTTGTTGTTATTGATATACTTGAGGATGAAGATGAAAATTTTGATGATGTACCTCTTATTTCTACTAATTTTGGTCCCATATTTTAGGATTGGTCAAAATTTGGTAAGTGTTGGAAACAATTCTTCAATTGTATGTTGCCATTGACATTACACAAATATCAATATTAACTAAGCAATAGAGGACTGGCAGTATTAACCTTGCATATCTCATTATTGACAAAGCAGTTGGGTAAATAAATTTTAGTATTAACTGAGTAGTTGGTTAAAGAAGGGTATCTTGCTTGTAGTATTAACTGAGTGGTCGGGCATCAAAGGACTCAAGGTATTAATTGAGCATTCAATCTCAGTATTGACCAAGTGACAGTAAAATGCAATTGTCTAATATTTAATTGATTAAAGTTGGATATTTGGATGTTTATTGATTATTTAGAAGGGTATTCAAGTTAACTTGTCCTAGCTTATGATATATAAGAAAGATCAAGTTGTGAGGATAGAATGAACAAGTGAAATATGAAATAAGATGGATATGTGAGAAAAGGAAAAAACAACAGGAAAGTGTGGAAGATAAGATGCAAAGAACATCTGATCAGTAAGGATCTAGAGATCAAGCTAGAAAAAAGATCTGAATTAGCAATGATAGTTACTTCATAAATCAAGTCAAATTATTGTTACCTTCTAACTATTGGCAATAAATAAATCTCTTAACAAATTTGACTTAACAATCATATTGTAAATCCTCTAACAAGGTGACATTTCGAGATTAAAGTGTTTGAAGACTTCTAACCATGCCACTCCTAATAGGGTGATCTAAATCCTCTAACATGGTCATACTTAATAGTATGTATTGTAACCTTTAATAGGGTTGGCTCCTAACAGGGCTCACTTCAAAAGAGTGGAAAATATTGTAAGTAGTTGCATGGTGGTTTTCCTAAATTGGGTTTTCACATTAAATCTTGGTGTCATCTATGTTCATGTTATTTGCTTTATGCTTTATGTTTCTACAACTATGTTACTGAAGGTTATAACATATTAATAATCATAATATTTCTTTATTAACTAAGTGACAGTAATATTCTAGGGTTAATTGAGTTGGACAATATTGCATGATCAGTGGAAAGTTTGAATTGACATCTAGGGGCAGGGAATTGTTTTTGATGTAACTGATTCACCCCTACCCTCCTAGTTATTCTCTTCATTTCCAATAGGTAAGTACATCAAATTAATTTAATTTAAATATATATCCAGATCTAGATCAAAGTAATTACTTTTCCATTTATTCATTTGGTGCACAAGACACATATTTGTAGTGATTACTAAGCTTTAAAATTGAGTTAGTTACTATTTATTGTGTTGCATTGCAAAGAGGAAAAAATTAAATAGTATTTATTCTATTCGGGTCTGATGAATGTTTTTATCTTTGTAGTGCAACACAATAAATAGTATCTAACTCTTACATTTTCAAGCTTATTGATCACTACAAATACATCTCTTACACAACAAATGATTACATAAAAAAGACTTACTTCAATCTAAACCTAGATATATACATATATTAAATTATTGTACTTACCAATTTCAACCAATACTAAAATATGGTCATAATCATAAGGAATCAAAGGAATATCATCAAAGCTTTCATCTTCATCCTCAAGTGTATCAATAACAATAAGTGACACTAAATTTGAAAAACCTACATATTCACACTCTTGATTGTTTCATTCGTCATAGTTTTTAACAATGCAATGACAACAAAAACATGAGTAACCTCAAGTGTTCAAAGTCCAATTGACACAATTTGTACTCATAATTGAATGCAAAAAATTATGTCATTTTTGTTCATTTACAACACACACACACACACACACACACACACACACACACACACACACACACACGAGTACATGTGTGTGTGCGTGCGCGCGCGCGTGCAAATATATACGTGCACACACACACACATGTATGTGACAATTTTAAAAAATTTAAAATCTTTTGAATGTTGTTAAAATCTATAATTTAGGTCTAGTTACTTTTGAGGGAACATAATTCAAGCAAATCAAAATTGTCCAATATGGGACTCACTTTTTTTATTACCAAACAAACAATAAGGTGTATTAATTTAGTTAGTTAGTAGTTACTAACTCCCTTTGTCTCCATCTAATTAAATCTCAATGTGGAAATTTTAAGTGGAGAATAGATAGTGAGGATCACGAGAGGATATTATATGTTCGTTAGGATTAGTAGAAACAACTTGAGGTAGTCTAAATAATTTTACATACATTTTTCATGTTTTAAGACTTGATATATCTTTATGGTAGATTACACTTTGTTGATATCTTTATGATGGATTATAATTTGATGATATTTGTATGTATTGCTTTGGGATGTATTAATTTTATCCATTTGGGTGTATTTTTTTCAAAGGGGTGTAATTTTATCTATATAGGCGTACATGTCTTAAGGGGATATATTATTTGATATAATGTCAAACCTCAATCATGTGTAGATGTCTAAATGTAACACAGATCATTTCTAGATGTCAAACATAAAGTCATAAATGTTTAAACATATAATAATGAAATGTATAATAATACTACCATCAAATATGCAACATCCTAAACTAGGGAGTCATCAAGATGTATAGGGATAAGGTGACCTTCTAACTAAGTGTCCTAACTATTGGATGGATGTGCACCAACAACTATAATGCCTAAAAATTTAGTACAACAACTAGCTATATTTAAACTTCTATAATCATGTAAAGTATTTTACATATAAATTTGCACACATTTTTAAAATGTAATTAAAAGTCTCTTGACAACTAGAAGGTTTTGAGTCCAATGAATATCTTCTGCACACACCTTCTGACCCTAGGCTGGAGGTAATGTGTTTAGCTAACTGTGCCTACAAAATATTATACATGTATGCCCACATTAGTACATGTGACTATAAATTTATATTAAACTATGTATAATACAAAGTAAATATTGAATAAGTGTACATTAATGTTAAAATGAACCAAATTAAATACCTAAGTCATAGGAGCAAGATGATCATGATCACACACTATTATATCATCCATAAAATCTCCATGACATGCACCATCATTGGTCCTAAACCTCTCTAGTAATGAGGAGTTTAGTAAGTGTGTAGATGAGAGGGAAGTGTTGTAGAGTGAGAAGGATGTCATAACATCTCTATCTATGATTGTACATCATCTTTGGTTCCCACTTGTCCCAACACTTGCAACTACTCCTTAAATATCTCCAAGCCCTTAACTATGACATACACATCACTAACTTGTATGTTTTCCTTAGCAATTGTAGAGTGATTTGTGGGTGGGTTATGTTGGACAGAGTGTTGTAAACCATACTACATATGAATTGAGGGCTTATCCTAGAATAATGGAACTATAGGGTCGTGCGAGTATCTAGTGACATCTCTAACATCATATACAGGTACCCTCTAGTTCTCTACAATATATAAATATTATGAGATTGGATCCTCAAAAAACTAAAGTGTCATATCAAATTTACTCAGATATCTTTAAAGCACTCATAAATCATCTGGTTTAGGAATACTAGAAGGTATATATGCCTCAAGATTATGTAGACATGTACTAGATGATACCTCAAAAGATGATTTGGATAATCTCATTCTAGTAAAAATATAGTTTCCTAAAATATCATATGACATAGTGGTAGTTGAAGATACAATCTAGGCAATCTTGTCAACAGCTTCCCTCTAGGAAGTAATGAAAACTCTACCAACAATATCAATCATCGATGTTATCATTGTAGGAGACCTCTTCTCAATCACATAGGTCTAGGTTGATCAACCCTATGATATTGACTATGATCAGTAACTCTATTGTGTTGCTAACCAAACTAAAGAGGAAGATCTAAATACTTGAACACATGACCCAAATAAAACTCAACATATCAGTATTTTGCAAAATATAAATGATTATGGTTTTTACTAGGATAGTTACCATACATTACAAGTAATCAAGGGTATATATTATATGGTATCTTAGGAATCATGTGCTATGCGACTAGGTATTCCCTCACCTTGGCCTTCCTATCCTAAAATAGAATGATTAATTATTTGATGATGTCCTTAGAGACATGGCTCTAGACCATCTCTAAAGAAACGTCACCTGAGACCTCAACTTTCAACTCTAAAAACATAATATCTATGACCTATGGGGTGAATGAAGACCTATGGGGTGAATGAAGTATTAGATTTCAGTTGCATAATCAACTCCTTGAGTGTAGTCGATATACTAGTGCAAATATCTCTTTACAAACCATCTTGGGATCTGCTAATGGAAAGTCTCAATTTACCTATCTTTATATCAATGAATTGAAATATGATAGCACTATCAAGAGTGTGAGATACATCAGGGTGTGTGTCCACATCATGTGCACCACCCTAAGATGAATCATTATGACATTCACCACTTTGAAATACATCATCCTAAAAGTGTATGTCTATCTAGGAGCAACATGTGTTAAATGTTAGAAATTAAGTAAGTACATTAGATGCACGTCAATGGAAAAGAATTTAATATAAAACATGACATTAACTATAAACTAAATAGGGATGGAGAGTGTACCAAGATGATAAGAAATGGAGTTCTATTTGGAAGTATAAATATCTTTATAATGTCCCGTCTCTGTCTGCTTTTTAGTCTTACCCAGAGATTTCCAATTCTTCAGCCATATGGGGTGTGGTGCAAGGGGCCAAATATATTCTTAATAAATGTTGTAAGCGGAAAGTGGGTGATGGAAGAAAGGTTAGCTTCTAGGAAGATGTCTAGATTTTGGATCATCCTCTACTAAATTATTATAATGATGTCATTTTCATTGACACATGTAAATAAATTTTTGGGAGATTTGTTTGCAACTATTGGAGTAATAATGGTTGGGTTAATCTTGGGGAGGTTTGTCCTAGTTTCATCAATATTCAACTATCCCTTAATTCCTTTTGTCTTAACCCTGACTAGGAGAATTGAATGGTGTAGGGTATTGAGCCTAGTGGCATGTTCAAGGTGGCTTTGGTTTTAGGGCTGATTTAATTAATAGTCCACCTCCATGGGCTAAAACTTGGAATAAGGATTTTATCCCTAAGATTGATATCTTCTTATGGATTGCCCTTCAAAATAAAATTTTAACTATTGAAAATCTTAAAAAGTGGTGTATTTATATTGTGAATAGGTGTAGCTTGTGCAAGATGGATGGTGAGGATAGTAATCACCTTTTCATTCACTGTATTTTTAGCTAGAATGTGTGGAATATTCTCCTTTAGCACTGGAATATCTATTGGGTTCAGGCTAAGAATCTTGTGGAGTGCTTTCAAAACTAGAAATTCCTTGTTAGATGCCCATATGCTCATTTCCTTTGGGGTTTCTCTCTTCCTCACCTCTCTTGGGGTATTTGGAAAGAAAGAAACAATAGGATATTTAGAAATGAAAAAAAGCCCTGCTTGGGTAGTGGGTCAAAAAATTTTGAGGGCCATTAAAGAAAACTTCATTTCTCAAAATAAAAATTAAAGAGATTGAAATATCTCCGACCCCTTTAAAATAAAAGTTAGCAAAATAAACAAAGATAATGTTAGTAGAGAAGGTGTAGTCTAGAAATCTCTTCCTGTGGGATGGCTTAATGGTAACTTTGATGGATTAGTTAAAGGGAATCTTGGGAGAGATGGATGTGGTTAAGTCTTAAGGGACCATAGTAGTAGGATAGTGGATGTTGTGGTAGTTCCTATAGGTTCCTCTAATAGTCATAGGGCGAAAGTCACTGCCATCCTTTTCACTAGTAGAATTGCAGTAGAAACTGGTTATCAAAATTTATGGCTAGAAGGGGACTCTTCAAACATTATCAATATGCTGAATGATAAAAAATTGGTGGCATGGAATATTGAAGGCAGTATTGTGGAAATTAAAAAACTCCTCAATAACTTTGATGATGTCATCATATCCCATATCTATCAAGAAGCAATAGAGTTGCTGACTGGATTGCAACGATGTTATTGGTTTAAACATAAAGATGATGTGGGTAGAGGACCTAAGTGAGGAAGTTGATTTAAAGGTGATTATTAATTATGTTTTGAAAAATGTAGTCAAAGAAAATATTATTTGAGTTTTCACTAATTAATAAATTTTGTGGTGGCATTAATAAGGGCATCATCATTTTATGAGGAAGTATCGACTCATTATTGTTGTCTTTACATGACACATTTTATGGGCGGTCTAGTTTATTGAGTTAAAAGAATGCTATTATTTTTCTCTTGTTACCATTTATTAGAGAGTTATCAATGTTTGGAGGTGAGTTGAGGAAGTAGGAGCCCTTGAATTGTAATCACTAGAAGGCGAAGCATGTAGTGTGGGATATTCTTTAAAGGGGTAATGATGTAAGGAAAATTTTTGCTCCTTAACCCTAACTTCTCTAAGGGTTTGATCTAGGCCTCTTCTTTAGCCTAACAAGGTTCTTGTACTAATCCTAACTTGGAAGGATCACAACTCCAATCCTTTCCCCTTTCAACTTCTCCACACTAATGTAGAACCTAGGTTCAATCTAGTGATGCTCCTTAGATGCTTTATTGGCTCACCTATACAAAACACCCACATATGGCCACAATCCACTTAATGTGAAGGGGGAGGATTTTACCTAGGGTTTTGAGGCCATTAAAACACTCACCCATAAAAAATCCATTGAAATCTATATCAATTCCAAGAAATTGCTCCAGTTTAGGCCTTAAAGGGCTACAAGGAATTAAGCCTCCAAACTCACTTTTTCCTACTTATCTTAGAAGAAGTATTAAAGAGGTGGAAAAATAACTTCATATATAGATTATTTTTTGGGAGACCTTTAAGATTCACTTGGTCTCAATTCCCCATTCTGTCCGTACAATGGAATACTGATTTTAAGCCTAAAATCAAGGGTTTGCTAATTTGCTGACATAAATCCCTAGGGTTTGTTCAAATCCCCATTATAACATGTTACTAGGAGGTCTCCTTTGACACATGGATTCTCCATGCATTTCCTTCTCCCTATCCACTTGGAATGAAGCCATCATTGCATTCAATCTCCTCATCTATTGTTGCAAACTCTGTGATCCCTAACCATGCTCACTTGGTTTGCTTAGGGCATCACTGAAACTTATCCAAACTTACTTTATATGGCCCATGTACTTGCATTCCTATAGTTCAAGGAGTCTTCTCACACATTCCAAGAGACTGTATCATTTCCATAGTGGAAAGGTAAGTTAGACTCCATTTTCCCAAACTACTTGGTTCAGGACAACAACTAGGCAAAAACTAAAATATTTACAATAAGGAAATGAAATGGATGAAACAACCTACCTAAGCACACAAAAAACTAGCTAATAACATCTACCAACACATGAGAAAAGTATAGTACAAAGATCATGTTGGAAATAACAATGGGAAAGTAAACTCTTGCGCGGGGGGGTGGTGGTGTTGAATCAACACTTCAAAACTTTAACCATAAAACATTCACCACACATCCATCTCATAATTTAGCATATAAACTAAAATAGATAATTACACATTTGCATCCATAGCATGAAACAAATAACACATTACACAATAAATTGGTTAACTAGAAACCCTCCTATGAGAAGGTGAAACTGGGGTGGGGATGACACCCACAAATCCTCACTATTGCAGTTGCAAAGTGTAGCCAATTATGGTTACAATGAGTTTGACCATAAACTATGATCTACCCTATGAGGGGTCTACCCTATTAAAGGATTACAAAGACTATTAGGTCTCACCTTGTTAGAGGATTTAAACTTATAATAAAGTAAGCACTCAATTAAGAGACTTACAAAAGCCTATCAAGACTACTCTGTTAGGAGATTTGCTCTATATCACTTGTTAAAATGATTCAACACCATGATCCTTCAGTTAGCACACTGTTGCTAGATGTCAGATCTAATCTTTGCTAATAAATCCTTGATCCTTTTGATCAGATATGTCTCCTTTGACCTATCTCTTCTTTCCTCTATTCTCTCTAACTAATTCTACCATTCAGATCACTATCATAACCTCCATAGCCACCATGAATGCTCTCTCTACACTTAACATTTGTCTCCTTGCACTCTCTTCACATTCACACAAACTCTTTAGGGTTTTCCTTGTTAAATAAACATAGGTGGAATGAGTTAGATAAAAATCAATGGCTATGGTTGACCCATATTGCCACTTAATTCATCCCTTAGTTTGATTGGTTGCATGTACTATATAGGGATTTACAATATACCTCCATACTTATCTCTTAAATTTGTAAAACAATCATTATGTCAGACTAAAAATGGTTTACATAGATGTTTGTGCCATTACAAACAACTATGTGAAAAACTATTCACTCGACATCCAAAGACTTTGATGCTCGGCATACACTATGCTCATTATGTTGTAACTTAGCTTCTAAATAGCTTGACACTCTCTTTTTATTCATTTTCTAAATCACTTGGCATGTATAAACTGCTTAGTGCATGAGTGACTCAACACATACAATCTCCTTGGCACATATTGTATATGAGCAATGTTAGTATGCTAATAGAAACCAAATTTAAATAAAGCTTCTACAAACTAAACAAAATTCATAAACTTAAGATAGACTAAGATGAACTCTCAATTGAGAATATGAGCCATTAATGGGCTCTCTTGTTGAGAAGCTCTCTTGTTGAGATGCTTTGTCTAAATAGATAGGATGTATGCTCAAGCTTATGCTTCAAAAAGGGCTTCAAATGGAGTTGGAATTTGGGTGTGATTGTATGGTTTTGATGTAAAATGGCTTCTTAAAATGGCATTATGACTTTACTTCATGGATTGTGTTGTTTTGCAAAGGGGAAGGATCCAATTTATAGGCAAGAGGTTTGAGGGATTGAGGGCTAAGATGCAAGGATGGGAAAAAGCTCATGGAGGGCTCAGATTGCATGAAAGGAGAGCACATGGATTGTGCTTCCTTACAGCCAATCAGAGAGTGACACATGTCACAGGGTGAGAGGATGGAGGAAAGGGGAAGGATGAGTCAACAAAGGAGGCTCAACGGATAAAATCTTCGTAAAGACCCTCATAATGGCTTGTAAGAGCAATAAAAGGGCTTGGAAGAGTCATTTATGGCCTAGTGGGCTTCATAAAGTTTTATGGTTGGGATATTTTGAAGGAGATGAGAGGAATTTCAACTTGGGCTTGATTAGGAAGGTTTTAAGCTTGCTTAGGATTGTGCAAATGATTAGAGGATGGATTAGGATGGTTTAGGATTAGCTTAGGGATAGGCAAGTGGATGGCATTTGATGAGGGTGGGTGAAGGAGGAGATATTTGTTAACTTTGGCTTGGGTTAGTAAGTCTTAACCCATTTTTAAGGAATGTGACAAGGTTAGGAGGGGATTAGGATTAGGTTTAAAGACATCTTCTAGAAGAGTCTAGACTTTGGATGAGGATAAAGACTTTCTAGAATAGTCTAGAACTTCCTAGGATGAGGATGAAGACTTTTTAGAAGAGTCTAGAACTTCTTAGGATGAGGATAAACTAGATTTTTAGGAAATAAATAAAGTTTTATTTATTTCAAGGGTTTGGGTTGAGGAGATATTTATTAAAACTTTTTTAATAAACATGAGGATTAATATTTAATCTTAATTAAATATTTTGAGTTGGGATTAGGGGTAGGAAATGATGGGATTAGCCTTTAATCAAAATTAAAGAAGGATTAGAAGATTTTGGAACAGTTTAGTGGTCCTAAGGAAATTCGCCAAGTTTTGGGCAAAAAATAAATTTTTTATTTATTTTGGGTTTTTTGGTCAATTTATTAATTAAATAATTAATAAATAAGGAAATAATGTTTAAATAAGATTTAAACATTTTTGGGAGGGATTCCTTAATTAAATATTTTTAATTAAGATAAAGGGATTTAATGGCATAAAAATAAATAAATTAATTAATAAATGATGATGTCATCAGAAATTTTTTTTTTAAAAAAAAAATTTATTTTCTAAAGGTTTTTAGGTGTCTTCATTTTGCCCCTCTTTTGATGTGATGCCGCAAGTGGCATGGCATGAAAGATAAGAAAATAAGATGCCCAAGGCTAGAGTAGAAGAGGAGAGAATGGACTGCAAGATGCCCCCTCAAGAAGGCGGTGGGGAGAGAAAGCGAGGCTCGATGACTTCTTGAAAAGTACAAGAATCCGAGATGAGCAAGAAGACTCAGATTGGCTTAAGAGAAGAGGTTTAGTTAGCTCAAACTCTCACTACGGGATAATGATAAAGGGAAAATCAGAGGCACAAGAGGAAGCAAGCTTAAGATCTCAGGGATTGCAGAGGATAAAGGAGCAGAGTGCTATAAAAGGAATCTAGGATGGGGAGATGGATGAGGGGATTAAAAAGCTGATGCAACAGGATTTCAAAGAGTCAGATTGGCAGAAGATGGGTTTCAGAGATCCCTAGGACTAGGATTGTGGATCTCGAAAGATGAGGCTTGGTGGATTGATTTGGATTGGTGGATCCCTAAGACTAGGATTGTGGATCCCTAAAGCTAAAGGTGAGGAGTGATTCAGAGAGATACTGATGCATAAGCTGAGGTAGGAGAGACGGATGCTGGATATGGATGGGGGATAATGGAGATGAAGGGAAACCATTGAACCTTTTTTTTTTTGAGCAAGGGGATACTTCAAAGAGAAGTACCATCAGGTAGTTGAGCACTAGATTTGCTATAGGACTGTTGGTTAATTGCCAAGGTTACCAAGAACATCAAGGCCGTGTCACCAACCATCCAAAGGATTGACGAACTAACTCGAAACAAACACACAAGGATCGCCCCAACATCACACATGAAACCCGAAGGAAACAGTGTGGAACCGATACTGGGTAACCCACAAGCAAAAAAAAAAAGAAACAAATGAAAGACTTGATCAAAATCGTACGCTCAGAGTGCCCCATTCGTAGCATACCATGATATGGAAGATCGTGGCAACCTTAAGGAGGGAACAAAAAGATTTCTTGGAAAAGATACTTCAAGACCCAAAAGGGGAGATTCCAAATCAAAAGGAAGCGAAAATCCAAAAGAGAACCATTTGCCAATGAGATGGGTAGGACGAGGTACTAACAGACCAAGATCGGACATGAGGAAAGCTATATCCTACAAGGATCTATCAGAGAGCACCTAAGCTAGTGGATCTGGATGAGTGATGTGTCTGGCAAGCTAAATTAAGAAGGATAACACTTTTGTGATAGGAGATCTAGCTAAAGGATGCATTGGAATAGCTAACCAAGGGTTGTGCAATGTGTGCAAGATGCTGATCAAGGAGGAACTGACACGAAAGCTGGATAGATACAATGGTACTAAGCTAAAGAGGATGTACAAGCTGACGGACCAAGATATTTACAAGTGGGCTAATCAAGATATGGTACAAGCTAATGGACCAATGATAGGTATGATACAGATGGATAAAAAGCTCAGTATGAGAGGATAGCAGGATGGCTCAATTTGGTGCAAGAGGCAGAAGCTAAGGATGAGGTGATAACGAAAGATATTGATTCGACAAGATGCATCCAATGATGATGATGGGGACAATGCTAAGGTTGGTGGTAGCTGAACGAATAGATGGCACTAGAGTGAATGGCTAATGAGAGGATGACATTGGATTTGCATGAGGATATCCTAGAGCGGGATACTAATGACAAGGGAGGATGGACAAGACAAGATCTCCAAGGAATATAGTGCCCCCAGTCAGAAGATGACATGTGGAAGGAGGTCTTACGATGGATGTGATAGGATTCAAGCTAGGATGGAAAAGCGGAAGGTGCTAGGGAGATGGATGATAGCTGGGATGATTGGCTGAAGCTATAGAAGATCAGTGGATGGTGTGAGATGGAAGCTGGAGGATGGAGGATAGGTGTATAGATTGGAATATGGAGTTGGATGTCAAGATGTAACCAAAAGCATGAGGATGATAGGCTAAGCTGGGGATGGTTGGATTATGCATGATGCTTGTTTGCCAAGTTTTCATCATGGTACTTGTCCAAGGCACTTGAATTGCCAAGTTTTCACCAGTGGACGCTTTATTTTTCTTTATTTATTTTTTTGACTTTTTGACTTTTTGACTTTGGACTTAGCTGGAATGATTTTAGCTTTCTTAAGCTATTTTTGGCTATTTTGAGATTTTTCACTAGCTGTTGGAATGTTTAATTTTGTTGCTAGCTGTTTGTACACCGAATGTGTGATTTATGCAATAGATCGGATTAGATGGGATTGATGGTAGGAGATGGAGGGATGAAAAGGTTGGAAAGGAGCATGAGATGGAGATGCTTGTAGGATCAACATTGGCACATGTTGGGACGGGTGTGAAAAGAGCAGATGAGGAATAGATGGTAGACGGGGGCTTGATGGAGGATTTGTGGAAGCGTGCTTGGGGATATAGGCACCCAAGATGGAGTTAGGAGATGGGGGACATGAGTCACTGGATGGGGGATTAGCAATGGTGGATGCCATGATGCATTGGGTTTCAACTTTTTTCTTTGGGATCCACATGGTTTTGGATTTTCTTTTCATAGGATTTTGCATTGTTTTGCATTCTTTGATTGGATTTTGCCTTTTTGGAGTATGTTTTTTAGAATAGACATATGATTGCCTAGGATGTGGATTTTTAGCTTTATGCATTTTGAAGTTGGCATTCACATTGTTGTGGTAAGCTTTGGGAAGATGGTTATGAGAATCTTTGTGAGATGGAGAGGATATGTAGGAGCTTATAGTGGGAGGATGATGGATGATAGGTAGAGAGATGTGCCTTTGTTGATCCTGAATAGGAATGAAAGGAGTGGGATTTTTATGCTGGATGATAGGAGGATGGTTGATGGTAGATTTTGGTACATAGGGACCCAAAATGGATTTAGCAGATGAAGGGGGAATATGGTAGGTTGTTTTCAGTTGCAAAGATGGTGGAGGGGAGATGACATAAGATTTCTTGAAGGAATGATGGGAGGATGGCATGGTGGGCCTGGAGATAGGCTTCGTTTGGGGATCGGGTGTACCAACACTTTTAGATGGTGAGCCTTTGGATACATATCCAAGACCATGAAATCCTGGATTCTTTTGTGCAATAATAGGCTTTATGATTCCTTGCTCTTGTGGTCCTAAACCTTGACCTTGATAATGCCATCGATTGAGCATTTGAACGAGCTGAGGAAACTTTTTGCTTGTAGAAAATGGTAGAAGTTCTTTATTAGATGTACTGCAATGGGGAGATACTATTCTTAATTCCTTTGCGAAGAGGAGGCCACCATGAATGAATGTAAGTGAACCAAGAGGGTAGATTATAGATGGTGGAATAACTTGGATAGCTGGTAAGATGGAAGCATGGAGCGGAGGAGATGGTAGGATAGGATCTTGATTTAGCTGATGGGATGAAAAGATATCCTGCAGTAGAGGAGGTATGACTTGAGGTTTTGGAGATGGAGGGGATGGTGACTGCAATATGGATGGAAGACATGGTATGATGATATCTTCATTTATGCTTTGGGGGATGTCAACATGCTTTTTGGTAAGATCTTGATAGGATTGGATTGGAGTGGATGGTGCGATAGGAGGTGAAGGGATGGATTCTTCAAAGGTAGTGGATGGATAGATGGAAGATTCGGTAGTGGAGATGGATGAGTAGAAGATGGATGCATAAGGGTCATTACGGGAGATTTGGGAAATACTTGGAGGTGACGTGGATAGGATTTGGAGGGATTTGATAGGTGGTGGGATTTTGATGCTTGCAGGAAGTGGAAAGATTTTAAGCAATTTGATGGATGGTATGGGGATGATAGCTTTGGGAGATGGAGGTGATATTATAGATGGGGAAGCTTCATCATTGACTACTTCACATGGTTGGATTAGATGACATGGCTTATCGACTGTTGGAGGCAACTTTTCTTGTATTTCCTCTAGGAGATTCCTTGGAGACTCATGTGTCGGAGGTGGAGGTGGATTGACAGGAATAGCTAGTGTGATTGGGGTGGAAGATTGGAAGCTTGGTTGATTGGGTGATGGAGGAGAAGCTGGGTTATCAGATGGCATGACTAGATAGTTTAGAAGAATGCATGGATTTTGTGGGATGCTTGGGGGAATGTTTCTAAGGCTTTCAATATACCCATCATAGTCAACAAGATTTTCATCATCATTGGAATAGGAGGTGGCGGGAGAAAGGACAATACGATCGAACACATCATGATAGGTTTGGGATTTCATGTTTTGATGATGAGTCGGATGGGGATGGGGTCTTGTATATGGATGAACACAGAAGCTCATGGTTGGATTTGGATTAAGCGCAAATTTTGGATTGGCTGATGAAGGATTTCCTAGGGAGAGTCAAAGCTGTATGACTGACCTAAGGAGGATTGGCTGGAGATTTTTGGCTTTCCTATGGATGGAAGACTTCAAGGGCATGCTGTCAAAAAGTGAGAGTTTTGCTTTCCTATGCACTGGATTGGTGGAGATTGTGTCAACTTAAGGATAGACTAATGATCCTATGGGCATGACACGAGATTGACCACTTGTGGATCCCAACCTTTAGCTCAAGGTGATGAGGGATAACAAGTGACAAAGCTAGATTACCCTAGACAAAGCTCTGTCAAAGGGATAACCTTGGTGAGGCTGGTGGATTGGTCAGATTGATTGGATAGCAAATTCTAGCAGCATGACAACAACTCTCTAAAGGCTTGGGTGTGATTTTGGATTGGGTTGCTAGCTTGCTAGGGGGGATGATTTGGAGAGACTTTGGATTTGGGATTGTTCTAAAGCAAGGAACTAGATAGATTCAGTTGCAGCGGGGGAGCTTGGATGATTTTCTGATGAGGCAGTGACTACGCTAAGTATGCCTTGAGCTGGGAGATTTCTGCTTTTTTGGGATTTTTACCAAAGTTGGAAAACATTCATTGAAAAGCTATGAACAAACAAGCAGAATTTTGTTTGGAGCAAGCACGTCAAACACACCAACATCCTAGGAAGCTTTCTACAAGGATGAAATTTGTTATAGCTAGGGAGTCCTCGATATACGCAAGGTATGTGAGGCCCAAATTTGTAGATGAAACCAAAAAGATGTCACACAGCCGAGAGGAGCGGTAACCCACTTCTCCTCTTTCACTTCTCAAGGGTATAAAGTTCCTTGAGGCTTAGCCCAAGTGACAAAATCTTGATTCCAAGAGAGGTGTCTTTGGATTCACCTCCCGATTTTTATACTATGTTAGAACGCTGGAGTTGAGGTCATCCCAAGGGGTGATGAAATCCCCAAGCAAACCTCCTAAAAAGTGTAAAATAAGACCACATACATGATCTTGGGCTTTAAAAGACACACGTTTATTCCAATTGATGATTTAGATTTTGTAAGCTATGATTGAAGACACTTGTGATTATGGCATACAATGTTCATTCCAATTTGATAGCATCATCATCATAATGAAAGTCGGGAGATCGTCAACATAAGAAATGCGAGCATCATTGAAAATGCGTCCAAACCATGCAATGTTCATTGATTGTTAGGCATTCAAGATTGAGTGTGAGTTTGTTTTAAGCCCAAAACAAAGATGTGTGAAACTCGATTGCCAAGCGCGTGCCTGGAGGCCCTCTACGTTAAGATTTGTCCAATTTTTATGCCCAAATGAAGTGTGAGCGAGATTAATGCGCATTCAAGGAATTTTCTAACTTAGAAAAGACCCAAGTGAGTGGAGTTTGATCTTTGTGGAGCACTTAACACCCTCTTAGGTAGACCCATCCCCATAGATGGCGCTGAGATTGCAATCAATGGTTAAATTGATGGGTGATTAAAGAGGGTGAGTCCAACTACAAACTTACTCAAAGCGTCTTTATTAGTTTTTATAACTTAGAAGATTTCAAAAATGTGGATTCTTTTTATGCCCCAAAAGATGATTATTTGATCTATGGCATTCAAGATTGGATTTGTTGTTTTAATCATGCATTCATAAAAAAAAAAAACTTGATTTTAATCCATGACACTCAAGAGTGATTTTAGCAACATGCATTCAAAGACAAGTGATTAAACATTCAAGTTTTTTCCTTTGAGCATTCAAGATTGAGATTTTGTGTGTTGTTTTAAGAACTTTGAAGTGCTTTGTTTTAACCTTAGATCATTTAAGATTGTTTTGGACTCAAAAGTGAAAATGACTCTTTGGACTTTGGTCTTCATTCAAGATTTTGTGTTTTAGTTTGCATATTTTAAGCCCAAAAATGATATTCCTAGATTGTTTTGATGCATGAAAAACCTAAGAAATATTCAAGATTTTGCAACAAGACATTTGTTTGGAACAAATAACAAAGCTTTTAGGACAATTTTTGGCAACCATTTAGGACTCTTAGTTTTCATGAAATTTTTAAAAGAACTTTAAAATATTTGCAAATGAGGTTCATTTTATCCTTGATTGATGCTTTGAGTTTGATTTAGATTTTAGTGTGCACTTAGTGTTGATTTTGAACCTTTTGAAATGGAAACTTGAAGTTCTTTTTAAATTTCCAAAAATGAAGTGTTCCTAACTTTGCATGAATGCATCTAAAACCTTGATGTTGCAAGGATGCAAATGATTGGATTGGTTTAGTTTCACTTGTTAAAAGATTTTTTTTTTTTTGCACATTTTTAATTTTTTAATGGATTTAAGTATGATTTGGGGGTTCATTTTAAGCACTAAAGAGAAGTGTGTATGATTTTGCTTCCTTAAAAAAAAAAGGCCAAGATCTTCCACAAAAAGAAGAAGAAGTAGATGGAATAAGAAGAATATAGACAAGAAGAGGAAGAAGAATTCCAAGTACTTTGTCCACCTATAAGCTTGAAAAATTTGCAAATACTATGAGATAGACTATGAGTTCCTTTGTCTTCTTCATGCTCATGTGGACCTACAAAACCAATTTATACAATCCTATCAATCACAAAAACAAGAAAAATTAGCCAAAATTAGCAAATGACATACAAAACTTGACTAAAAAAGCTAATGAAGATGACCCATGCGGGGTCCCACCGGGTGTGCCAAAATGTATATGAGCAATGTTAGTATGCTAATAGAAACCAAATTTAAATAAAGATTCTACAAACTAAACAAAATTCATAAACTTCAAGATAGACTAAGATGAACTCTCAATTGAGAATATGAGCCATTAATGGGCTCTCTCAATGAGAAGCTCTCTTGTTGAGTGGCTTTGTCTAAATAGATAGGATGTATGCTCAAGCTTATGCTTCAAAAAGGGCTTCAAATGGAGTTGGAATTTGGGTGTGAGTGTATGGTTTTGATGTAAAATGGCTTCTTAAAATGGCATTATGACTTTACTTCATGGATTGTGTTGTTTTGCAAAGGGGAAGGATCCAATTTATAGGCAAGAGGTTTGAGGGATTGAGGGCTAAGATGAAAGGATGGGAAAAAGCTCATGGAGGGCTCAGATTGCATGAGAGGAGAGCACATGGATTGTGCTTCCTTACAACCAATCAGAGAGTGACACATGTCACAGGGTGAGAGGATGGAGGAAAGGGGAAGGATGAGTCAACAAAGGAGGCTCAAAGGATAAAATCTTCATAAAGACCCTCATAATGGCTTGTAAGAGCAATAAAAGGGCTTGGAAGAGTCATTTATGGCCTAGTGGGCTTCATAAAGTTTTATGGTTGGGATATTTTGAAGAAGATGAGAGAAATTTCAACTTGGGCTTGATTAGGAAGGTTTTAAGCTTGCTTAGGATTGTGCAAATGATTAGAGGATGGATTAGGATGGTTTAGGATTAGCTTAGGGATAGGCAAGTGGATGGCATTTAATGAGGGTGGGTGAAGGAGGAGATATTTGTTAACTTTGGCTTGGGTTAGTAAGTCTTAACCCATTTTTAAGGAATGTGACAAGGTTAGGAGAGGATTAGGATTAGGTTTAAAGACATCTTCTAGAAGAGTCTAGACTTTGGATGAGGATAAAGACTTTCTAGAATAGTCTAGAACTTCCTAGGATGAGGATGAAGACTTTCTAGAAGAGTCTAGAACTTCTTAGGATGAGGATAAATTAGATTTTTAGGAAATAAATAAAGTTTTATTTATTTCAAGGGTTTGGGTTGAGGAGATATTTATTAAAACTTTTTTAATAAACATGAGGATTAATATTTAATCTTAATTAAATATTTTGAGTTGGGATTAGGGGTAGGAAATGATGGGATTAGCCTTTAATCAAAATTAAAGAAGGATTAGAAGATTTTGGAAGAGGTTAGTGGTCTTAAGGAAATTGGCCAAGTTTTGGGCAAAAAATAAATTTTTTATTTATTTGGGTTTTTTGGTCAATTTATTAATTAAATAATTAATAAATAAGGAAATAATGTTTAAATAAGATTTAAACATTTTTGGGAGGGATTCTTTAATTAAATATTTTAAATTAAGATAAAGGGATTTAATGGCATACAAATAAATAAATAAAAATAATAATTAATTAATTAATAAATGATGATGTCATCAGGAGTTTTTCAAAAAATAAAAATACTTTATTTTCTAAAGGTTTTTAGGTGTCTACACATACTATTGCTTAGCACTAACTAGGTATATTGCTCGACATGCATTGTCTCCTAGCTTATGCACGACATGCTTTGATCACTTGGCTCACACTAATTGCTCAGCTCACTCTGATCACTTAGCTTGCACTAAAATACTACTAGAGAATGTCTAAGTGTTTTATCACTACCTTGTCAAAACCAATCTAAGATTAAGAATCTCCCCCTTCAAAATTAGTGGAGAAAACTCTTTGTCATGGCATATTCATTCTCATTTATGCATAAGTAAGACAATATATACTTCATTACTTGACTCACATACAAAATTTTAAAACTTCAAAATTCTACAAAATTGATTACTAATCTATCATACCCTATTACTCTATTATTCCCCTTGAGTAAATACTACATTTCTATTTTTGAATCTACTCATACTCTTGTAGAGTAGATATCTGCCTTGACAAAACATTTTTTTCAAAATTTTATAATCCCCCTATCTTTGATACTTATGTCATTTGGGTTGTACACTTAATATGTGTTTGTCTAAAAATGTCTTATGTAACTCCATGATTATCTTCAATGCTGCATACTAGTTGTTGCAAGCTACCTCTATTGATTGATATTGAGTATCTAGCTAGGAAGCAAGGTCAACTAAACCATCATGAATTGAAAGATGTGAATCTTTCTTCATCAATGTCTCTACATGGGCTAGTTCCTTATGCATTACCTCCATGTGTGGAGTCAACATGGATTGGATACTGATCAAGGTAGACTGAATATTAACATCTTGTGCTTGTAGCTTGGCAAGCCTACCTTGGGTGGTCAATAGCCTCTACAAATGCACTTGACTTTAACTAGGAGATAACTTTAAAGTTGTACATGTGTGTTGTAGATCTCCTTATAGTTGGTCAAAATACCTGCATGTCTCTTGTGTAAAATTCTCCATATTACACAGTTTGGTGTATAGAGAGAAGATGTTCTCTAACATTGTCTTGACACTTTCTATTTTGGTTCCTAAGTCAACCTATCTAAGTGCAATAACACTTGATATATTTTCCATTACCTTGGGTATGAAATTTTCTTTCAGACCATTCAAGTAATTTGACATTTGAGTCTAGGTTGTCATCTTTGATCTTGTCCACAATGGTGACAAGTTGCTCTATGTTAGGCTTGTTGTCATTTAGTTTTGGGAGGCTAAAAGCATAATAGAATCTATGTTTAATATCATGTAACACTTGCTTTTGCTTGTGTTCCCTCCTCAAAATTTCTTGCCTCTTCTTTCTTTGTAGAGCATCTTGTAGTATACTCATCTCTTCTATAGTGATTGTATTAAGATCAAAATTAGGTAGCTCAACTACTTCATCAAGACTTACATCACCATATGATGTAGTATCAGCACTAAGTGGTGTGCTGGAGCTCAGGCTTGATATCTGTAGTGGGGTTTCCTATATACTCAGCCTTTGAAGAGTTTGGCTACTAATAGGATATGTAGATACTAGCAATGTAACCAATGTTTGTATTACTATCTGCTCCTCTAGCATAGTAGCCAACCCTGACTCTTCAATATATTTAACCTCCATTTGAGCTTCACCTTGTACTTGTGTGTTAGGTACAAGACTTGCTTTTGGACCTATTTTCACTTCAATTCCATCTTTATCAATAGTAAAAAATGTTGGCAAACCTAAACTATTTAGGCTAAGAAGTGATGTTTCTATTTTCTTTGTCTCTACCTCTTTCATCCAAAATATAATTATGGGCATTGTAGGTGTTGTATCAGTTGTAGCAACTATTTGTACCAAGTTTGCACTTTGATCTCCTGGAAGTTCCTTTGTATCTATCACTTTTACTTCTATAGATTGAGGGGACACATTTGATGTTTCTTGTGGTTTCTCCCCTATAGATGTCAGTTCTGCCTTCTTAATCTCATCCATTCTCATTAGTATAGGATTTGTGCATAGTTGTGCTGCTGTGGTGGAGTCCTTAAGAATTTTCTTCAAATCTACCTTAGTCAAAGGATTTATGTTCTGTAATGAATTATCAACAACATCCTTGATCATAACCATTGAGTCCTGTTGACTATCCTATTTTGCATGTGATGGACTAGCACTCAACACTTGTACATCTTGCTACTTAGCTTCAATTATGGCCACTTCTCCATTTCCTTGAGTCCCTTTGACATCAAATTATTTGACTGGGACCTCATCCTTTTCTTTCTCACTTTTCTTAGGTTCCTTTACCTCTTCATTTACTTTCTTTGTTGTGGCCTTGGTGGATAGACCATAAATGTCCTTCCAAAGCAATGTGCTTTGAGTTACCACTTCTTCTATCTTATTCCTCAAAATCTTAAAAGCTCTATATTTGGGGGCAAATCTCCCCTTGTAATTGTTATGGATTTAGTCATCATCTGCTTGTCTATAGAAGACATAACTTGGGCTAATTGAACCTCTATTATTTTCCTCTCAGTGGTCAAATTATATTACCACTTTTTCTCAACTTGGTCATATAGACTTTTAGGTAGGGAGTGGGAAATCTCTAGTGGAGTAGATTTAAATCTAGCTATCATCTCATATATGGCTTCTTCAACCTTATTTTTATCTACACTTCCTAGGTTATCAAAATCAACATGTGTGAATCCAGATAAATATGCATTTGTAATAATATTTTCACACAAATTATCTATGTTAGAAGAGGGATTGTGGCTTACCACCTTGTATTGATTGACTTAAGTCATTTAACTCGGTCTTCTCCTCATTTGAATTTGGTTGAGGCACTAACTTCTTCTTTAATCTTTGGTATGTCTTTTAATAGGCTCACTCGACTCTATTGTGTCAAGTGTCCTCTTGCCCTTAGGCTTCACAACTTCTGTAGCCTGAACTGTGGCTACCCTTGTGCTTGATCTAGTAATAGGTATAGTTGGCTTTTATTGTGGTTTCTCCATAGGCTTCTATGTTTTCTCCATAGTTTTTTCTTTAGCCTTTTTCTTCTTGGCCTTAGTATCCTTGGGTGCTTCCTTGGTTTCTTCTCCCTCAACACCTTCTATTTCTTCTTCTTTATCCTCACCTATGCCTTGAGTTAATTCTAGTGGGGCTTGGCCTTGTTCTTCCTCATCATCATCATCATCATCATCATCATCATCATCATCATCTTCTTCTTCTTCTCCTCCTCCTCCTTGACTAAGTCTCTCCTTCAACTTTTTCACTTGTTTGTTCTTCTTTCTAAGAACTATATCTATCTTTAGATCTATTGTGATTCTTGATTTGGCTTCCTCATAATTACCAAATGACATGGCACTCTTGTCAATATATTTTGCTAGTAGAGTTGTAATAGCTATAGAGGCCTCATCTATATTGATCTCATATGTCAAGGGTTTTAGTCATTTGACTCTTGGTATAGCTTCTTGCACATATGTATGGTCTGCATGCACTAGGAAACAAACATCATCATAATGTTTTTCCACTAAGGATAAAGGGATGCTCAACCTCTATTTCATGGATTTATTGAAATCCTCAAAATATTTAGTCATTACTGACTCAAAATGATCTCCTAACTACCCAATAAATTCTGAAATCTATTGTGCAATTGGCCTATTGGTCTTCCAAGAAACTTGACTAAAGATGGGGAATGCATTTTGAACACAAAAGAATATTCAAACAAGTAAAGAACCAAATTTGAGTGATGCACTTTTTCCTTTTTTGATGGCCTCCAAGTTTTTTGATAGTTGTTGTACTTGCAACTTGGAAAGGTCATAGGAATGGTCTCTCTTTACTATCTTATAACCCAAATCAACAACCATATATGATACATTGTTCAGTCGGCTAAATTGAAAGAATTTGTGAACAATTACTCTCACTACAAAGGCAATTAGGGGATCTAAAATTGTGTCAATAGACACCCCTCTCTTGTTCCATACTACACATGTATTCTTTTCAATAGTTTCCTTTGCATCACTTCTCATGCTCTTAGGTTGATCTAGGGTAGGACACCCTAATACTTAGTTTATGATCCTCTTAGTGAGCTTAATTGGTCCACCTTCCAACCAAATATGGCTTAGAATAATTCTAATTCATTCAGTCTTAAACACTTGGGGAAAATGTAGGGCATGGTTTAACCCTTTTGATTCAACAATTTTATACTCTCCCCTCAAGACTCCATTATCACATAGTTTTCTGTAGTCATCTCTTATCTCCATGTCTCTTACTTCTCTAATCTTTCCCATATAGAAACATCTAGCATCTTGGATCATCAATACTTTTGGTGTTATCATAGACAATGCACTAGACATGTCTCCTTTATATGTTATCTCAGGAATAGCTCGGAAAGGGGTTGCCTAACATCATTACTTATTAATTAAACATTGAAAACCTCTTTCCTCTCTTTCATAGAATTTTTAGAAGAGCTAGACACCATTTGACTACTTAGGGTTTATGAGAAATGAAACAAAGAAACTTAGCAATAGCTAAATACCTTTTGAATTTGATGATTGATGATAAGTAGTAGCTGAATCTAGTTCACAAACACTTGAATCTTCTTTATCAATTCACCTTCATGCTCTTCATGCACTCTATAAATTTTGGTAAGTGAAAATGAGTCAAAAATTGACTAAATAACATTAAATTCTTAGTGTTTACATAAATGTAAGCTCAACTATCGTAGGACTTTCAAATCTCTCTGCTAACACATGATTTCCAATATGCTTGGCCATAGCTATAATATCACTAACACTTGACAACATCTATGAAACTTTCGATGCCCGACAACAACATAGAAAATAAAAAAACTATAGATTTCCTCTATTTTCTAATCACTACATTGCATCTTTATTTATGCATATATGATGTTTTTAGATCTTAGATTCTTAGAACTGATGTATAATATAACTTTTGAAATATCAGTCCCATACATACCTCTTGATTGCCTAGTTGGGTTTGATGTGATCACCTGATCCATTGGATGAAGTGACCTCATATGAGTTTGATGTGTTGTAATATTCCTTCTTCTTCCATGTCTTGTTCATTTGAACCTTTACCTTCTCAACATTGACCTTTCCTTTTCCTTTTCTAGTTTCATTACTTGACATTGGTGACCTAGTTGGACAGTTTCTATTGACATAAGTAGTCTTGAGATAGCTAAAGAATGTAGTTTCACCCAACCATCTATTGTAGTTGCCTTTGAAATGTGTTCTTATGCAATTCTCAGGAACATGTCCATATTCTTGACAGTAGTGACAATTGTACCTTGTGTTGTAATACCAATCATAGGATGTTCCATTTTGTTGTACCATTGTTTGATTATTTGATGTCCACTTGGTCTTAGATCTACATTCATATGCTTTGTGTCCATACTTTTGAAAATTGTGGCAATATCCTTTAAATCTCCAAGTGCTCATGATCTTGGTCTTGCATTCATGTGCCTGATGTCCTTGCTTGATGAACTTATGATAATAACCTTTGAGTTTCTTCTTAGGGTTCTAATTTCCATTGTTGCTCCTACAAACATTTGTTGTATGATGTAGCTTTCGACAATTATGACAAGTGGGTTTTTTGTTCTTACCTTTGTTATTCCCTTTCTCACCACTTTTAGATGATTCTCTTTCCTTAGTACTAGTGTATCCCAACCTAGTAGTATCATTGTTAGGTCTTGGAGATTTTATCAGTTTCTCAAAGTATTTGATGGCTTCACTTGGTTTGTTGAATCTTTCAACAAATTCATTTTTTGCTCTTAGTTCATTCCTCAGTTGATCATTCTATAATTTTAGAGTTGTGATCTTAATCTCCTTTCCATTCAATTCATGGTTTACAATCATCATTTGATTCATTGTATCTAATTTCATATTAGAAAGCTTTTGCACATCTTATGTCTTCTCTTCCAGTCTATTGGTCAGTGTCCTTTTGTCAGCTTCAATCATGACTCTGTCTTCCTCAACTTTCTTTTTTTGTTTGCTCATATGGTAATACTGATTGGACTTCTTGTTCCATTTTGATATTTTTGATCTCTGCAGTTAGGGCATTGTTCTTTTCCATCATATTTGCAACTGTTGCATCAAATTCAATTGAGTTTCCATTCTCAAACAATCGAGTAGTGTTTGCTTCTTTGTATTGAGTATCATTTTGTTGAATAACCAGTTCATTTCTTCTCTACAATAAACATTGCAGTTCATCTCTTTCCTCCTGGAGTTGGTGTAGGGAAAGTTGTACTTTAATTATCTGGTTCTCAATAGTCTTTCCCAACTTGTATACTTCCATCTTTAAGATCTTACCTCCAAAGTTGTAAAACTTTCCTTTCTAGAGAACAAAGCTCTGATACCAATTGTTGTAAGTAACAATAGGAAAGTAAACTATAAGAGGGTGGATAGGGAGTGGGTGGGTGAATCAACACTTCAAAAATTTAATCATAAAACATTCAACACACATCCATCTCATAATTTAGCATATTAAATGAAATATCTAACTACACATTTGCATCTATAGCATGAAACAAATAACACATGACACAATAAATTGGTTACCCAGAAACCCTCCTATGAGAAGGTAAAATTGGGGTGAGGGTGACACCCACAAATATTCACTACTACAACTATAAAGTGTAGCCAATTATGCTTATAATTAGTTTGACCATAAACTATGATCTACCCGATGAGGGGTTTTTCCTGTTAAAGGAACAAAGACTGTTAGGTCTCACCTTGTTAGAGGATTTAAACTTACAATAAAGTGAGCACTCAATTAAGAGACTTACAAAACCCTGTTAAGGCTACTCTGTTAGGAGATTTGCTTTGTATCACTTGTTAAAATGATTCAACACCATGATCCTTCGATTAACACACTATTGCTAGATGTCAGATCTTCTCTTTGCTGATAAATCCTTGATCCTTCTAATCAGATATGTCTCCTTTGTCCTATCTCTACTTTCCTTTGTTCTCTCTAACTAATTCTATAATTTAGATAACTTTCATAACCTCCATAACCACCATGAATACTCTCTTTGCACTCAGCATTTGTCTCCTTACACTCTCCTCACATTAAAAAAAAATCTTTAGGGTTTTCCTTGTTAAATAAACATAGGTGGAATGGGTTAGGTAAGAATTAATGGCTATGGTTGATCCATATTGCTGCTTAATTCATCCCTTAATTTGACTAGTTGTATGTACTGCACAGGGATTTAAAATATACCTCGATACTTATCTCTTAGAATCATAAGAAAATCATTATGTCATCCCAAAAATGGTTTGCATATAAGTTTGTGCCATTACAAAAAACCATGTCAAAAACTATTCACTTGACATCCAAAGACTCTGATGCTTGACATACACGCTGCTCATTATGTTCTAACTTGACTTTTGAATAGCTCGACACTCTCTATTTACTTAGCTAATGAATCACTTGGCATGTATAGTCTACTTGGCACATGAGTGACCTGACACATACAATCTGCTTGGAACATACTAGTGCTCGACACTAACTAGGTATATTGCTCGACATGTATTGTCTGGCAACTTATGCACGACATGCTTTGATCACTTAGCTCACACTGATTTCTTGGCTCACTTTGATCACTCAACTTGCACTAAAATATTAATAGAGAATGATTAAGTATTCACTACTATTTCAAAACCAATATGAGATTAACATAGTAGTCCATCTAACACCTTCAAGAAGCGAAAATGCTGTACTATGATCAAAATAACACTAAGATATGCTTACTCATTACTCAAAAAACCTTCAATTCCATCCAACCCTTGTTATAGGTAAAGTGAGGCCTTAAGTAGACCCATTACCCCTGATACAACCACTTTGAGGTGGTTATACAACCATCTGATCAAAGGTTTTCTTTTCTGCAACAAAAGTTGTCATGACAACTTTTGCAATTTTTGTAAAGTTGTCATGCAACTTGACAACTTTTTATATATATGGACCAGGCTTGGTCAAAGCCTCCTAAAAATTTGAGAATTGTTTAAATAAGTCATCTAGGACATAAAAACACCATTCTACCTCTTCCTTTCCCAATCTAGCCCTCCAGATGCAAAAAAAACACTTTTAGAAAAAATGACAATATTTGCATTTCACCTAGCAACTTTGGGCAATTATGTAACATTGCATAGTCCTAAGGGCCTAGTTATACCTCATATGGAAAATACACACACTAAGACTCATTATTTCCTTTATTAAACAAGTGGCTTGGCTAAGGCCACTACAAGCCAAAACTCAAATTAGGAAACCTAGGTTGTTAGATAGCCTTACCTAGGTCCTCCTGCACCATGTTCCCCACAAGAGAAAATCATGTTCTTTAAATCTATAGTTGCAACCCATGTTGCCTCTAACTTTGGTTTATCTTTCCACTTGATGAAGTGTTTTATGTACACCTGGTGTCTGGTAGTCTTCTTGAGTCTTGAGTCGAGGACCTTCTTTGCCTCTAGCCACACCTTGGAAGCTAGGACATTAGATGTCACATCCTTTATGACCTCCTACATGTTCACATATACTTTAATTAAAGGCCCCTTAAACTTGGTTAGGTTTACAACATTGAAGACTGGTGAGATTTTTAGGTCACTAGGAAGATCCACCTTGTATGCATTGACTCCATGTTTAGCTATGATCTTGCAAGATCTTGCTATCATCATCTATAGTTTGGTGGGTACTTCCCTTTTCAATCTAGAATTTTTCAAATGTACCATGAAATAGTCACCTACTACAAACTAAATATCTTTTCTCTTCTTATCAACTTTAGCTTTCAATTTTTGTGTAGATTCTTGTATAGTCTTCTTTAGTTGTCCTTGAATCTTCTTCATGGTTTGAGTGAAGTATTTTTCTTGTCCACTCCTATATTTCATAGCCCCAAGGTCTCTAAGTTTACACACACTTCTTTGATGCATCCTATAAACAACCTCAAATGGGCTCCTACCTGTTGTCCTATTCAGACTGTCATTATATGCATATTCTACTTGAGGAATAATCACATCCCATGTCTATCCATATTCCTTAGTTAGGCACCTTAATAAGTTTCTATTGTCCTATTAACCACCTTAGTTTGACCATCGGTTTGAGGATGGTAAGATGATCCACAAGATAGGTCAGTTCCCAACGTACTCCATAGTGTTTTCCAAAAATTACCAATAAATTTGACATCCCTAGCTAACACAATGCTTAGGGGTAGTCCATGGATCCTCACAATCTCCTTAAAAAATAGATGTGATATATGGGTAGTCTTACAAGGTATGAAGTGTCCTGTCTTGTTGAATCCATCCACTACAACATAGATGCTATCACAACCCTATTTTGTCTTGAGTAGCCCCACAATGAAGTCCATTATAACACATTCCCATGGTCTATTAGGGACTAGTAAAGGTTGGTACAAACCTACATTACTAGCTCCTCCCTTTTCCTTTATGCACACTACACACTATTCAATAACTTTGTCACATCCCTTGACAAATTTGGCCAATAGTAGAACCCTTGGACCAACTATAGGGTCTTGTTGATCCCAAAATGTCCACTCAGCTTCCATTATTCTTTTCTTGGATAAAGTTCTCCCTCATAGAACCCTTAGGAACACAAAATTGATTCCCTTTGAAAAATAATCCTCTTTGTAATGTATAATCAACAAAAGAGCTACGAAAATGATTTTTAAACTCAGAGCATACGTTGTAAGCTTCAATAAAGTCTTCATCATCCTTGTAGTGGTCCTTGAAATTCTCTATACCAATGCTATGGAGTTGAGCTTATTGAATGGTCAACATCCTCCTACTTAGTGCATCTGCAACCTTATTCATCTGCTCTTTCTTATGCTTGATGGTGAATGTGAATGCTTGAAGATATTCCACCCAATTCAAATGTCTATTGCTTAACTTTTCTTGGGTATTGATATAGCCAAGGGCTTGGTTGTCATTAAATACCACAAAATCCTTGGGTATAAAGGTAATGCCTCCATTTCCTAAGAGACTGAACCAAAACATACAACTCTAGGTCATAAGAAGAGTACTTCTTCTTAGCTTCATTTAGCTTCTCACAAAAGAAGGCTACTGGCCTACCTTCTTGACTCAACACCCCCCCTACTACCATCCCACTTGCATCACACTCTAGGGTAAACAACTTATCAAAAGTAAGCAGTTTAAGGATAGGTTGTGTGGCTACTTGTTCCTTCAGGAGTCCACCTAAACTTGTTCTTTACTCCACCTTTTATGGTATCTAATAATGGTGCAAAAATATCACTAAAATTCCTAATGAATTTCCTCTAAAATTGAGCTAAATCATGTAAAATTCTTACCTTTTTTGCTATAGTAGGTGGTGGCCAGTTGAGGATAACTCCAACCTTGTCTTGATCCATCTTCAAAGATCCCTTGGATACCACAAATCCTAGGTATACAAGCTCTTGCTTCATAAACTCACACTTTTCCAAATTGATTGCCAACTTCTCCTCATGCAACTTCCTTAGCACCATCTCCACATGCTCTAGATGTTCTTCTCTTGTCTTGTTGAAGATGAGTATATCATCAAGATACACCACCACAAACCTTCTAGTGTAATCCTTTACCACTTTATTCATGAGTCTCATGAATGTTCTAGGAGCATTTGAGAGCCCAAACGACATCACAAGCCACTCATACAATCCATATAAGGTTTTAAAGTTGTCTTCCACTCATCATTTTCCTTTATCCTTATCTAGTGGTAACCACTTTTGAGGTCCAACATGGTGAAGTATTGAGCTCCTTCAAGATAATCCATCAAGCCTTCAATCCTAGGTATGAGAAACCTATACCTTATAGTGATCCTGTTGATGGCCTTTGAATCTATATAGAGCCTCCATTTTCCTCCTTTCTTGGATGCCAAAACTATTGGTACTGCATAAGGACTAATGCTCTTCTTGATCAGACCCTGATCTAGGAGTTCTTGCACTTGCCTAGCTACCTCTCTCTTATGATTATGGGGTAATCTTAGAAGTTGCCTTATTAGGAAATGAAGCACCAGGAACAAACTTAATTTGTTGACCTATCACTCTCCTTGGAGGTAAAGTTTTAGGTGTCCCATCACTCACTATGTCCTTATATTTCTCAAGAATTTCTTGGATCTCAGTGGGTAAGGGCTCTTGTTTAGTTTTATCTTCATCCTTAGGCTTAACAAGAATGACATATCCCTTATTGTCTTCATGCTTAAGATATTTGATGAACTCCTTCCTATAATAAACTAAAAATGGTCATTTGGACTATGAGCTTCATTTCTAGCATTTTTGCTTAATTTATCTAATGGTTATTTTTGATCAAATCCTCAAAAATCTATTTATTCGATTATAACCTATGGTATGACCACTTTATCCAAAGTTCATATTTAATTCAAAGGACATGTACCCCTTTTAATTAAATAAAATTTCACACTCATCTCCTATCCTAAGTGTGCACACATAAATCATTATTCCTATTTTAGAAATAAAAGAAAAGGCATTTTTGTTTACACACGAATGCACAATTTCCTATGTGAGAGGAATCTTCTATTTTTAAAATAACTTTAATTCTCCTCCGCACATTTCAAACCCTCTCAAAAGTCAACCAATAATTGTGATTGGTTGAGATGCTTGTGTACATGGGTCACTCAAGATGTATTCTCCTCCCTTGAATATTCCTCTTTTACCTCTTAATCTCTACCGTCCATTTTTATTTAAAAGGGAGGGCTCTCTCCTCATTCAAAAAATCTTAGTCTCTCATGCTATTGTTATGCTATAGGTTTTCTTGGTAATTTTGGAGACTTGGAGAATTCTTGCATTTTTGCATTTTAGCTTAGCTCTCATTCTACTTACATTATGGCATACTTCTTAGCTTAGTTTCATTTATGCTTTAGCTTATTTCTCTTTGTTAGCTTTCATTTCATTTAGAATAGCTTGCATTTGCATCGCATTTTATTCTAGATTCTTGGATATTGGCACTCTTGCCTCTACTATTTGAATCTCTCATTCTATGGTGCAAGGGTTGCATAGTTTGGTTCATTTGAGAGCCACCATCTCATAGCCTTTGCACATCATAGATAGAGAGCTATAAGCTGGATCTTGAGATTCCCTCTTCCATGGGTTCTCTCAAGAATAATGGTTTATAGAAGTGTGACACTTTTATGCACACACTTCCCACTACTCAACAATACACCAGGAGTCTTGGACTATGATTCATCCTCCTCCAATAAGGATTGAATCTTGGAAGTCCTTCCATCCTTCTTGAAAGAAATAAAATTCTTCTTCCCATCAAACATAACACCTTTTTCATATTTCCAAGGGCTACCAAACAATAGATGACATGTTTCCATAGGTAGTATGTCACAAAGTAATGTGTCCTTGTAGCCTGCAATTGAAAACTCAACCAGAGTTTTCTCATTCACTAACACACTCTATCCTTTGTTCAACCATGTAACCGAGTATGGGTTAACATGAGGTATATTTTTTTAACTTTGGCTTCTCCACTACTTATTTTGATATGATGTTGTATGTGGAGCCTGAATCCATAATCACCTTACACATCTTGCCCAAAATCTTGCACCTAATTCTGAACAAGGCCCTCCTATGCTTGGGTTCATCCTTATTAGTTGTCTGATCAACAATCTATTAAAAATTAAGTTCTTTCCTCTCTCTGACTCAATATGATCTACCTCAGATACCTTAGAACTCATGGTGTCTTCTTGAGCATAGGAAACCCTTTTATCACTACTTGAAGAAGTAGGGTTGTTAGGACATCTATAGGTAGGGTGACCCAATTGACCACAAGTATAACACTTTATACTTGCAAAATATGAGTTGCTCCTATATATACATCTTCCTCTATTTGAGCCTCTTTGATTGCTTCTTCCTCTTGAATAACTGTTGTGCTATCATTTTGCACGATACTTAACGACAAGAATCCTTTCAAACTCCTCTCTTGAAAAGCTAATCTAGGATCAACTCGAAGGTTCTAGGCAATCGTGCACCCTACTAGAATCTACTCAATTGAAGATAATTGTGTATGTTCATGAGGATACCTTTTCTAGTTCCATCCAGTTTCAGATGAGATTTTTGATCTACTATTTTGAAAACTAACCACAAAAGAGATATATTTTTGGTATTTTCTATTTTATGATGAATGTAATTTATTGATACAACTATATGAATCCCTATTCTAACCAAGTATTAGCAAAGAAAATAACAAAGATAAGGTAAGAGATTAAAGAAAATAACTTAAAAAAGAAATTCCTAATGGACATAAACCGTGGCAACATGTTTGTGAGTTAGATCATCAAAAAAATTGGGTAGGAAACTAATGAAAATAGGAGTAGCGCTTCCTTAATTCCACTGATGTAATCATTGATGGGAACTCAATAATAATGGAAAGATGTTTCACTTCTCATTGAATCACAAGGCTATAGAAAGTGCACTAATACAAAAAGAGAAGCTATGTAGGAACAATAGGTGATCTTTTCTCCAACTCAGTATGTTAGTGGAATTCGTTAACACAATAAAAAAAATAGAACTAAAAGGTCACACAATCATAATAACACAATAAAACCATTGGCTCCATTATTATTCATGAACATGCATTCACAAAAATAACACACTCCAATAAGAATAACTACACTTAGAATGAGAGCACCAATAGCATATATTATTGCATTAATATAACATACTAGAGTACATATTACATCCATGTATTTATAAGGATCCTCCCTTTGTGCTAGGAGAGAGAGTTCTTAAAATGCAACTCATGCTAAAAGCTAATAAAAAAAATCTAATTATATACAAACTGACTCTCTAAATGGTGCTAAGTAGGTCTCCACCCTTGTTTATATAAATTAATGGGTGCATGAGCCTTTAAATAACTTAAAATAATAAAAGAAGGAGAAAAAGAAGAAGGAAGCTACAAGAGGATCTTAGAGTCACTGGAAGCTCTAAAAATGGAAGCTTGACCTTCTCTAGGCATTTTTGGGAGTTGAACTGCCATCAAAATGTGTTTTCGGTGCATGGAATGCTCTAAATTAGGAACTAGTAGTTAATTTTCAACACACTATTGCTTCTTCAAAATTGTCAGTGCACCTCTATGAAAATTGCACCTGCACACCTTGATGACAAGTTCTAAAAATCCAAAAGTTTTCCAAGTATCAAAATTGAATTTTCAACATCTGGGTTTTTTCCTTCCTTACCCAAAAGTGATGTCTAGATGCTTATCCTTGAATTTATCAATGATCTCTATTACTTGGGAAACCTCAAGAAAATCCAAAGGCTCATACTTATTCTTCACTATTTGCTGGTAATTTCTAATCTCTATACAAGTTTATGCAAAATCCTCAAGTTTAGTGTCTAGTTCCAACAATACCTCTTTAGCCTTAAATGCTTGCCTGATATCTTCATTTGATGAAGCATCCTCAAAAGTTATTCAAAATTGTTGGACTATTGATTGCATTTAATTAAGCTTGGTTTTCAACTCATGTTCAAAAATTTCAAGGTAGACAACATTGTAATACCTCTTTTCTTCCAAAATCTACTCTTGAGTTTGATCCCTCAACCTCTATATATCCTCATGGAATTCCTACATAATTTTATTCATGATAGATATTTTCTCTATCTAGTCATTAAGATTTTCCAACTCCTCTACAGTATATACTTCCATGAGCGTATGATACCTTTGACCTTTTATTGATGTCAAAGCCAAAAGGTCTTTTGCCTAGGTGTGTACCTCCTCCATGAACCCAAAATCCTGGTTCACTATGGACACTAGTTTATCTCCGCTCAACTGAATATGGTGCAATAGGATCAAATTGCCCTATATTATTTGTGCACCCTTTTCCTCAAAATTGTCATGTCATTTCTGACATGCTCACAAAAATGAATCCACCTCTATAATATCCTTCTCTTTTCTCTTTTCTCTCTAATGCCACAATAATAGTGATCAATACTTTGGAAGTATCTACCGTGGGCCTTCCTAATAGGACCTATTTGATTTTATAATCCTTAGGAATCAAATCCTTAATGTCAACATGTGGAGGAGGGATGGTTATGTGTGTAAGCAAGTCTTGATCTTGGTTCTTCATAATGAAGGCCAGTGGTCATGCATCACCCAAAGGTAGCTCATGATTCTTAATGGCTTTTACTAGCTCATCCATTTCCTCCTCAATAGTTACATTCAGTTGCCTCTTTTAGTAAACCATGACCTCCCTCTTAAGCCAAGCTGGTATAGTGCCCATTGGAGACATATATTTGATTGAAGAGGGGGTTTGCATTGTAGGTCCCTTTCCCTTATTAGTCCTCTCTAAAGTATTTTCTCGTTGAGAGAGATCACCAATTTTAGTCTTTGTACCTATTTGGGCTAAGGTCCCAGCCTTGGTACAATGAGGAGTTTGTTTAGGTTCCTTATGTATTTGCCCCTCCTCGGATACTTCACTGGCTTGCAATTGCTGGGGCTCTTCTTCCTCCACTGCCTGTTCTTTTGAGTCTATAATGGGAGGAAGTGGCATTGCTGAGCATTTATCTAGGAATGACAAATCCTAAGATGAAAGTGATGGTAAGTCCAAAGGTCCTTGAGGTAGAGGTAGTAATTGGTTCTAGTCCTCTCCTAGGGATTGACCTGTAGGAGTATCTCGTATCTTCTCCCCCACCATCTTAGTGACCACCAAAATGAAATCAAAATGAGAGAGGTCAAAGACATCTATCTCTTAACCTTCCATGTCTATGATCAATTGTTTTTGCTCATCCTTAGAAGTGGAAACCTGAATAGGCTCTTTTGTAATGGTTGGAGTTGTGGTCAAGCTTTTTCTTCTTTCCTCTTCCATAGCCCTAGCTAAGTGAGCCATCTAACTTAAGGGAACATAATCCATCTATTTATCTTTTTCATCTTCTGCATTAACTTCAGGGATGGTCTAAGGAACCCGAGGAATAAGAGTAGTTTTCTTCTTCAACTTCCTCATTTTTATGCTGGCCACCCAAGTTTCAAATCTTCCTCTTTTGGCTGTTGAAGGTGAGGCTTCTTCCTCTGTGGCTACAAGTAGCACTTGTTTCTCTTCTTTTGCCTATTCCAGTGCTTGCTATTCATCTTGCTGAAGGGGAACTTGCTTAGTTCCTTGAGATTGCTTTGCTAGGTCATCTTAGGGCTTTGCTTCTTCTTCAGGTTGTACTTGTTCTTCCTGATATGCTTGTACAAGAGTTGTTTCCTTCTTCCCCTTAGCTGGAGCTCTTTTCTTCCTTACTCTCCTATCTACTTTGAAGCACTCAACCTCCCACTCATGCTAATGCACTATCTATAGCCTTACTGGAGATTGATCTAAAAAGGTTGGCACTATGACTTTGGCACATTTACCCTTTACTGGGCATGTTATGGCCTATAGAGGAATAACCTATGGAGATATATCAAGTTTGAAAGGCTTCTTGATCCATTCACTTGTTAGTTGGACTATGTAACAAGCTCTGTGATTGATGTTAAAGTTATCATCCTTTCCTATTTTTGCATTCATTATTGGCCTATCATAAATTTAGTCCCTGTTGTATGATGGATCTAAGACATTTCTTGTGTATTTCTCGATAGCCTTCAATGTGATATTTATTTTGAGGGCCTTGTTTGCTAGATATAGAGTCATCCTATAATGACCCCTTATGCAGATATCATAGTCATCTACTGCATTCATCCACTAATCATCCATTTCATCTTCATGTACAAACTGCTTCCCTACAAGATTCTGCACCATCCCAATATTATTGATGTATGGTCGAGGGGAGTTGTACTCTTCTAAGGGATATTGATCCATTTTTGAGTTGAAGTTCATGATGTCATTTTTCTACTTGATCTCGAAAGTGTAATCACCTAAAAATGGTCATCTAGACTATTAGCCCCCTTCCCAACATTTTGGATAATTTAATTAATCATTTATCTAGACCGAATTGATAATAATCAATTAATTTGATTATGACCTAGAGTTTGACTATGCTATCCTAAGTTCATTATTTAATTAAAAGAACATGTCCCCTTTTAATTAAATAAAAATCCCTTCTTCTAACCCACTTGAAGTGCACACACAAAGTCCTTTTTCTATTTTTCAAATTAAAAGAAAAGGATTTGTGACTTTTGTCTTATATGGAAAGTCAACTTATATTTTAATGGTTGACTTGTGTGTGCACATGGATCACTCCTCTTTTCAAAATCCACTATTGATCATCCATCATTTTGACCTTGATATCTACCATCCATACGACTTTAAAAGAGAGAGCTCTCTCCTTGTCAAAGGATCCATCCACCTTTTGAATATTGTTATCTTGTAGGTTTTCTAACAGGTTTTATTGGAGCTTTGTGGAGAACTTCCATTTTCTTGTCTTCATTCTCTCATTTCATAGAATTATAGCTTAATATCATGTTTCATGTTAGCTTAGTTCCTCTTTTGTAATGATTCATCTCACATAGCTTAACTAAGTTGGTGGTAACACTCTCATCCATTCTTAGCATAGCTACATTTTGCATACTCATTCTAGTTTAGTCTCCATTTGCATTGCATCATTGAGGCACCCTTTGTAGACATTTGCACTCTTGCATCTCGTCTCTAAGAAAACCTCCCATTGCATGGTTTACTAGCAAGAAGAGCATTCCTAAGGCTCAGCTGAGAGCCCTCCTAATCAAATCATACTCTCTTGCACTCTATGGATAAGGATCTCTAAGCCAACATCCAAGCATTCCAAACTCATGGAATCCCTTGAATAAAATATTTGAGAGCATGACACTTTCTTATTGTACATTTTTGGCGTCCACTTTCTTAGTGTACATTTTTGGACATGAGCCGATTCCCTCTGTGACATATTGGCCATTTCAACAATGGGCCTTTGAATTGGTAGGAAAAACTCATCCAAGTTCATCTAGTGGTCACAAATTCATCATCCCAACAAGTGAATATTTTACCAAATGGGTTGAAGTTGTACCACTATATGTTGCTATAGGCAAACATGTTGCCTTGTTTATCCTAAACCACATCATTTGTCACTATGGTATTCCTTCCTCCATTGTTACTGATAATGAAGGACAATTCAAGAACAAAGACCTCAAACAATTGTGCAAGAAATTTTGAATCAAACAACATTGGTCTTCTATCTACTACCCTCAAGGGAATGACTAAGTTGAGGCTTCCAACAAAACATTGCTAAAAATCTTACACTGCACAGTTCACAAGTTTAGGAAAGATTGACACTTATAGATAAATCTGACACTTTGGGCCTACATAACTACCATTCATGCTTCTATAGGGGTCACACCTTTTCTCTAGTCTATGACTCTAAGGCCATCCTCCCATTAGAAGTTGAGATCCCCTCCTTTTGCATCTCCTTAAATGGGTTGATAACTGATGAAGACCATAGAGCTATGTGAGTACAAGAACTAGAAACTCTTGATGAATGGTGTAAGGCTACTTTTGATCACATGAGAGCTTATCAGAAGTGCATGTCTACTTACTATAACAATAAAGTTCACCCTCATGAGTTTCAAGTAGGTTAACTTGTGCTTAGAGAGAATCCAAAAAATTAGTAGCATAGAGAGCAGAAGGGAAATTTTGAACCTAATTAGTTAGGCCCATACATTATCACAACAATATTTGGGTACAATGCTTATGAACTATCTACTCCTAAAGGGGAAGAAATCACAGAGCCTATCAATGTCCTACATTTGAAAAATTTCTATGCTTAGAGGCTCACTACTCAAATATGTTATACATATTTATGATCCTAAAAAAATTCTAAGAATTATAAAATGTCAAACAAAAAAATGAGCATCTTAGTGAAAACCTAGCAATGGGTGCTTTGATGTATCATAAAAAAAAAAATCAAAAATTCAAAAAATGCAAAAAAAAAAAAAGTCCTAAAAAATTTTGCCAAGTGGTGAAAACTTGGAAATAGGTGCTACTTGAGACCCTTGCACCTATGTCTATCAGTCTTAGTCACTCACTTCACAACACATTTTCCTAGCTTGGAATTGTTTCTTGTCTTTGTCTCAAGGGCACAACTGCTTAGCTTATTGAGGTTTCCTTATGCACTAGGGTTTCTTTGGCAACTCACAAAATAGTGTTTCTCAACACTACCCACCCCCAACTTGACATCAATTATCTCTCAACACTTCTTAAATAGTTTACCTATAGTCTTTGATGTCATGATATTTCTCACTATCAGATTCAAGCCTTGAAGAAATGGCCAAGTGATTTACACACACACACACACACACACACACACACACACACACACACACACTCTCTCTCTCTCTCTCTCAAACACTTAAATGAATGAGATATGCTAATATTTATCTACTTTATGTGCTATCTATGATGATTTATTTTCTATGTGTTCCTCCCTAATAGTCTTTCGAGGATGTCATTGACTAGAAGACTGGGGGCATGGGGCATGTTTTCTTGATTTTTGCTTGTGAGTATACTTTGTTTGTCTAAAGTGTTTTTTTGAGCATTCATGCTGTCCTATTTGACACTTTTTGACTTGCAAATTTATCATCCTTGACTATTTTCACAAGACCACACTTGGGGGTTATCCTAACGCTTGTGCCCTGATACAGGTGTAATCTTGCTATACTAAACTTAGGGAATCCAATTGCGTAGTCATCTTGACTTACATGTCTTTGATGCTTAGATTGGATTTCCACATACCTATATTATATCAATCATATTCATATCCTCATAGTTATACTAGTGATGGTTGTATGATCTCATGATATCCCTAATAAATGCTCAATAATGAAATAAGAGTCTAAATGTTATGCATTTCTTGCTGGTAAACCACTTTACGTATTAATTTGCATTATAGGTTCATTCTTACATCTTTTTCATATGGGGAGAGATCTTTGTTCATCATTTTTGTAGACATATAGGAAAAATTATTTCATATATTTCTTTTCTTTCTTCTTTATCATGTCTTTTCACCTTCTTGATCTTTCTCTTCATCTCTATTTTCTATTCTGTCATCATAAGGGGTTAATCTAAAAATCACATTTGATCTATCCAAGTGTCACATGTTTCAAAAACCTAAGTCTATATCATACTTATAAGCATAAACACAATGCGTACATGAGCAAGAAATATAAACATCACATGAAAACTTAAAATGCTGAAACATCCATCAAAATGAGACAAGTACACAAATCTGTTGATCAAATTAGTATGTCATATATATCAAATGTGTCATAGTACATATACAAATGTGGGATCCAAAATTTGGATATCCATCCCAGAAATATATGGGGTACAATCAAAACTATCAAAATTGGCCTATGATTGACTCACACCCTTTGTGGTTGGTCATGGCCCTAGTGGCGGAGCCTGTCTCCTCTCTGGTGCTTGCACCACACCCTCTGATCTCCCAGCTCTCTTTGAGTACATAGGTGCCCAACAGTCTGTAGGGACTACAATAATATATACCCCATGATAATACACTATTCTATCCATCTACCACTCCATCTCTTATCAAGCCTTTGCTAAATCATCTCTCAAGGCTCACTCTCATCTATTCACCTTTGCTCGTGCATCCACTAGCTGCTAATCTTGCACAACAATGGTCACTTGTGATGCCTATAACTCAACCTCTAGAGCCTAGATCCTACCATCTTGATCATCACCCACCCTAGCTAGCTACTCTGCTTGTACCTCCACCTACACTGCTCACTACCACCTCAATGGCATCTCCTCCTCCTCCTCCACCTCCCTAGTGGCTTGTGCCTATGTCCGTCTCCTCCCAGATCTAGAACTATCCCCAACCTCCATCCATCTCTGCCATCCACCTCTGCCTCCACCTCCTCCATGCCCCCTTGCTATGGGTAGAGAATCTAGCTTTGAAAATCATAGAAAAGGATGTCTTTGCATCTCGTATAGATAGGATGGATCCACCCTTGCATTAGCTACATCTAGGCAATAATCCCAAGGAGTATGCACCAAGGTTGCTATCTCTTGAATCATTGTCTAATAGTCTAGCATAGGCAGACATCCTCGTGCCTCATCTGAGTGGAAATGAGCATAGGTAGTAGTCTCCACTGAGATCACATGTCACTCTACAAGCTGATGCCATACCTAGTTGATCACAAATCTTTTCACAATCTCTAAGTGCCTGCCTACTACTACTATATTCCATATACTCTAGGTCCCAGGCATCGGACCATCTATGGCACTCTTGATAGGGCCGCCATGTAAAATTTGTCAACTCATCAAAAGTCCACTGATAATAAGTGATATCCCCACTATGAGTCTGAGGGACAAATCCTGTGTATCCAAAAATGTAGGGTTGGCTTTGCTCTCATGGTTGCACCCGTGGTTGGATAACAATGATATGCTCCCATGCCCAGATTTTTGCTAACACTACTCTACATGCCCAAGAGTGACCATCATGGTACACTATCTCATGCAGCTCATGATACATGTCTACAAGAATAGCTAGACCCCATGCCATCTTGCAAGGCCACATAATAAGATCTACCACCAGTTTGCCCCATCCTAGTGGGAAGCCCTTCTAGTTGTTGTTAGTCACCAAGGCCTAAGCAACCTATGAACATAACAAACTTGATAGTGGGTAATCAATGCCATACTCATCAATAAGTTGCTCCCAACTCAGATGGTGGTCTAGGATGGTAACATCCTAGAACATCTATTGCATCTCTGCTCGCCCCTCTACCGGGGTCTGATCATAGTACACCTATGACATATCACCAAACCTTGCATCAACATGCCTCACATGGCTATCACAAATATTCAAAGTGCAAAATCAACAATCAAATTTAGAACTCACTGGATCACCATGACAAGGTACTCAAAAAATGTGAAACACATCCTCTAAAGTAATCGAGGCCTCTCTGATCGACAAGTGAAAGGTGTTATACTCATTGTGCAGCTGCTCAACAAGTGTAGTCAATAATATGTGATTCACTCATATATGGGGCATCTGTGTAACCCATCTCAAACCCATGCTAGCTAGGGTGGTAGTCTCACCATCCATTAGATACTGCATAACATGCAACCCCACCACTTTGGGGGCTTTGATGAGAAAAGATGGAAACACTATTTGCAACACAAGACATGCAAACATCAGTAACATATCAAAAAAATGATCAAAATGCAAAAAATTCAGTAAAAAATGCTTCAAAACAATCTGTATGACATTTCCTACTATATGCAAGTGATAAAAAATGACGATTCAACATCGTGTGATAGTTTTTGGTGTACTGGTATGATGAATTTTTGTTGTGCAATATTCTTTACTGGTTTGTGTGATAAATGGGTATGTCCCATATGACATAATTTAGACTACCCATGCGATACATTTTTTGATACGAAGTATTGTGTGATATTTTCTAAAGTATCTGTGTGATACTTTTAAAATATCATGCTAGATTCCATATTTTACTTCCAAAGCATGCAAAAAAAGGTCAAACAAGCAGTAAAAAGTTGGAAACTTACAGGCGCCTCGTAGTCAGCTGGTTGGTTGTGCAACCAACTATGCTCAAAATGGTGTCTATGGGTTGGAATGTCTGCTAATGGCATTTTCTCTCTCCAAATCACTCTAAGCTTTCCAAATTCACAAAAGACAATAGGGTAAAAGCACAAACCTCTATCACCCTTTTGTAAAGGAAAAGGCTAACAAAAGTATAAATGTTCACCTTTAATGACATAAAATTGGTATTATTATTTTAAATTTGAAAATAAAGTAAACTAATGAAATGTGTAAAAATGGATGAAATTTAAGATTATAATTTTTAATAATTATTTGGAATAAGAATTGATATATTTTCCTAGTTTTTATAGATAATTTTTAGCTATTGAAAAATGCAAAAAATAGGGGTCTAGTTCCGACCACAAAACTATATGGAAATAAAATTATTTTCCCTTGATATCAGAGTATGTTTTAGATAGCATATATAACTAGAACAATCAAAAATAAAAATAAGCTTTAGACCTATATTTTCTCTTTTGTAATGGTTCAAATTTCAACTCACCTGAAATTGATAGTTTTCATCTCCCACCACATTTTTCAAAACAAATCTATTCTAACCAAGAGAAAAAATATGCATTCTAAAAGAGGACTCTCTCCCCTAGAACATCATATAATTTTAATTTTTTCAATATGATTTAATATTTCTTTCTTTCTCAAAATTGATATGTTTTTTAGTGTTGAAATATGTGCTTGTAAATTTTTTTAATTACAATATGTTATATCTAATTAAAACACTATAAATTCTATATGAGAATATTCTTGACTCTAAGCCCTATAAAATGGTTTTTATATGTTATTAAAAAAAATCATAAAAAATAGTAAGAGTTATTGAAATACCACTTTTCTAAAATAATTGTATTTCTTTAGTAATTGGATAGAAACTAGTATAAAACATGCATTTAATAGACGCTTCCAATTGGAAAAGTGTGAGACCATATATAACTTATCTAGAATGAACTTGTTTAGATCATATGTTTGAACAAAATTGAATTTTAGATAGAAATACTCAAATTTGGCCATTTTGATAAGTCAGCCTAAAAGGTGACACAGGTTTGTACTTTTACCCAAAATGAATTTGAAAATGACACTTGGACCCCTTTTATAGCCTACCAACCTCATTTTGACCTAATTTTTAAACTCCTCAAAATTAAACAAAAATTGCACCACTGGCTAATTTTGATGTCTTGGATCCATTTTTGGGATTGAAATTGAAATCTAAGTTCATCTTGATAGTCAAAATTGCATTTTAAAATTCTACCTTCTTTTGAGTAGTTAGCTAACCTTTTAAGGTCTAATCTCCAAATCATCGTTGGGGCATCTTCATTTCTTCATGTCTTCATCACTTCTACACTTCATATCTACTTTGGTTCACCTTTCCATGTCTAAAATCACTTTTCTACTCTATTTGACCTAATTTTTAAACTTTATCGTTCGTGGTCAACTTTGGAAAACTGAGGCAGTTTGTAGTTCTTTAATAGTCACTCTTTGGTTCTAATCTTCTATCTATCATCTTGGACATTGTTATATCACAATTTTCTCATATCTAGCTCATTTTTGCATCCTCTTACCTCATTTTGATTTCGATTTGGAGGGGGCAGAGACAATCTATCATCCCTTGTTACAACTATCTATTTCCTAGGAGCATATGTTTGATCTTTTCATTTTGTATCGATCTATCTACTTTGCTAGGTGTTAGCATTCTTTTTGAATTTTGACATTGTCTTTTTCCTAGTTTTTAGTACTTCTACTATTAGGCTATACATTCAGGATTTGCTATCTATTTTTACATTTTGTTCTTCAAAATCATATATCTATATCTATTTGCTGCCTACTTGTGTTCTATTTTCTTTGACTTGATGTGTTTCTAGATCGATCACACATTAGTCAAAGAGGGGCAAATGTAATCACCTAAAAATGGTCATCTAGACTATTAGCCCCCTTCCCAACATTTTAGATAATTTAATTAATCATTAATCCATACCAAATTGCTAATAGTCAATTAATTTGATTATAACCTATAGTTTGACTATGCTATCCTAAGTTCATTATTTGATTAAAAGAACATGTCCCCTTTTAATTAAATAAAAGACCCCATTCTTCTAGCCCACTTAAAGTGCACACATAAAGTCCTTTTTCTATATTTCAAATTAAAAAAAAAGGCTTTGTGACTTTTGTCTTATATGGGAAGTCAACTTATATTTTATTGGTAGACTTGTGTGTGCACATGGATCACTCCTCTTTTCAAACTCTACCATTGATCATCCATCATCTTGATCTTGATCTCTACCATCCGTACAACATTAAAAGAGAGAGCTCTCCCCTTGTTAAAGGATCCATCCACCTTTTGAATATTATTATGCTGCAGGTTTTATAATAGGTTTCTTTGGAGCTTTGTGGAGAGCTTTCATTTTCTTGTCTTCATTCTCTCATTCCATAGCATTCTAGCTTAGTTCCTCTATTGTAATGATTGATCTCACATAGCTTAACTAGGTTGGTAGTAATAATCTCATTTTTTCTTAGCATAGCTACATTTTGCATACTCATTCTAGTTTAGTCTCCATTTACATTGCATTATTGGGGCACCCTTAATAGACATTTGTACTCTTGCATCTTGTCTCTAAGAAAACCTCCCATTGCATGGTTTACTAGCAAGAAGAGCATTCCTAAGGCTTAGTTGAGAGCCCTCATATTTGAATCATACTCTCTTGCACTCCATGGATAGGGATCTCTAATCTGACATCCAAGCATTCCAAACTCTTAGAATCCCTTGGATAGAATGGTTTAGAGTGTAACACTTTCTTGGTGTACAGAAAGCACCAATGGTGATTGGCCACACCATATCTTTTGTGGTGTTTCCTCACTCTGTCATATGTAGATGTGAGTTGTCTAGCAATCTCCACTAGAATGATCCTATCCAATGGATATCTTAGGAGCTTCTTCGGGTTCACTTGTGTGCCTATGACCCTGAGGTATGTGAATGTTTTGAACTGAATATAGTAGGTACCTATCTCTAAAATATGGGCCATTGCTTCTACAAACATTATTTTGGCATAATTACCCTTGATGAACAAGATGATTACAAAAATTAAACCATCATTCACTATCTTATGCTCTACACTCTACTCTGATAGCTTCTTCTTGACCAATTGAGGACACACCACACGAGGCCATGCATTAACATCTTGCATGCTACCCTTCTTGTAAAGCCCCAGGTAGTCTATTGTTCTAGCCACCAACAAGTACACCAAAAATGATGTCATATAGAATTTGGGGTAGGCCTTGACAGCTAGCAACTACTCATCCAGGTTGTCACTCAAAGTCGTAGCCTAGCCAATTGATATCTTGGTCATCTTGATGGTTTCTATAAGTGTACCATCCAGGTTTGAAGTTGTCCAACTACTAGAAGTCCCATTGCTTTGCTCAGAAGTACAATCACATAGAAAATATCATCTTTTATGTACCCTTGTGTCATGTCCACTTTATTGACTCTATGGTCGATTGGGGTTCTATCAACCAAGAAGGATGATTGAATTATCTCTCGAGCTTCCTTCTCATTTTCCCAGTACCATCTTTCAGCTCCTTCATAAGATATGTGTAAGTATTGATCAACCCTAGGAAGGTGGAAAATCTTCTCAATATTTTGAGATTGGGTTTCAAGAACTATTTCTCCAGTGACACTCTTGACAACCTTTTCTTCTGAGACAAAGTGTTTTACCAAGGTCATGATCAACTCTGAAGATTGTACTAAAACTAGATGTGAGGCTATATTTACAAGACCCAAATGCATAAGTGCAGATGCCATCACTAACCATTCCTTAGGTTTGCTACATATGATGAGGAAGGCATTCCAATCAATATGCTCAAGCTTGGTATCTCTAATCTCTACATGTCCATCCTGAAAGTGGGATTTTCTAGGCACACCTTGGTATTTGAAGATTATGGGTTTGGAAGAAATCTTTTCAGCCATTGAAGATGAAGATGATGTTATTTTATCTGCATAAGAAAGTATACATTAGTCTAGAGAGCTAAAATTTTGACCTAAAGAAAACTCTTACCATCAAAATCTAGCAAAAATGCCCCAAAACAGTGAAAAAACTAGTTAATTCCTCTCTATAGCCTTGATATGCATAAAAGCACACCTAACACACCCTTACAGGTGCGCTAGGTGAGCTAAATGGTCCCTCTATGACCATTTTAGTGGAGTTGCACACATACACACATGCACACCTTGGGAAGGTCACACATGTACATGTTGCACATGCATAAGGAAAATGCAAGTGGAGAATTAAATTGTCTTAATGTTTTATTTAAGTGCACAAAGAGTGCACACATGCACACCTTGATGGGGTGTGCATGTGTGCACCCTTATATATGCCTTGAAATCTTTGAAAAGGTGTGCATTTGTGCACCTTGGGGAGGTGCGCACATGCACACCTTTCCTTAGGTTCCTTTGATTTGCTTAGTCTTAGGTTGAAAGGTGTGTACATGCGCACCTTTCATAACTTAGGTGTTTTATGTTTTATGTTTTATGTTTTAGTTAGGTTTCTTTAAGGTGAGAGGAGGTGCACACATATGCACCTTGGGGAGGTGCACATGTGCGCACCTTCTAATGTTTTCTAACCTTGTTTGTTGTTTGTTTATGATGCAGGAGTGGAAGCGAGAGTGCAATATGTAAGTTGCGATGAATAGGAGACTCCAGAGAAGAATGGAGTGGGCAAGGGGGGTCTAGAGTTTATATAGACCCCAACCCTAGGTGTACACCCTTTGGATGTGTGCACCTATACACCTATGTAGGTGTGCATCTCCAGAGGGAGATGAGTGCACACTTGTGCACTAAATGCACCTACACACCTAGACAAGGTGTGCATGTGCGATAGTGCACTAGTGTACATTCAATCACTAAATACACTTAAAATCTCCAATTTTTCCCTAGTCTAGACACCCTAGACTTTCTCAATCAAAGACTAAGGCTTGACCTAGGCCCTAGACTCGGGCTCTAGGAGAAAAAAGTTTTCTAGGGGCTCCCCATTTCTAGGAGAAATGGGGCATGCATTGTGATACCACAAAAAATAGCCCCAATAAAAGGAAATAAATGACAAAGGAATTTCTTTATCAGTAAGCGTTCTTCTAACATGTGTTGAATAACAAGTAAATTCCAAACACTTCAAACAACTTTCAAGTTCCTTGATAGTCAAAACTGCAGAATCCTAAATCTTGAAGCTCAATTTGTGCACAATGTATTCATTTCCTTTGATGTTTCAAGGTACAATCTATCATGAGCCTGTAGTAACTTGGAAATAATCCTCCACTCCATTGGTCCATTCATCAGAAATCCTCATAGATCATGTGTATTAATCACTATCTAACTAGATGAGAGAATCCATTCTGAGGGCTCTTAATGAGTTTTTTTTTTTTTTTTTGCATTTTAGGTCCTGAGTAATCTTTGGATTCTTCTTTACAGAGCTTGCATGTTTTCTTTGATTCTTCCATGAAGTGATTTGTATAAATACTAGATAGCCTCTTTCGAAGGCATATCCCTATTATTAGATTACCTTTCTTAGATATTTTGGAATCTTTCATTCTTAACACCATCATTTCTTTTTATTCTCTTTTTGTACCCTGACCACACTTAGACTATATGGCCAAGGCATTGGTGTCATTTCTCAGATTCTTTATTTAGTTTGATAACTCCTACATTCCTCTTTTATGAACCCTTGGAAACTCTCATGCCAAACAATGACCTTAGCAATTCTTTGAAAAGACCTTTTATTTGAAACAACAAGTTTTAGACTATCCCTTACTACCATCAACCTTGATTTGAAAACACCAAGATAGTCAATATTTAAATTTATAAAGTGTTGAGAACTATCGATTTGCAATTCTGATTTCAAGACTAAAGTCCTTTATGATGGAAAGTAACATCCATTCTTTAGTTGGTACAAGGAACAAAGTCATTTGAATGATTTGACAAAGAAATACCTCTTCCTAAAAAGTTGAAACCACAAGGAGTGATCTGTGAAATGTGTCAAGAATGAGTCTTGATTACACCTAACCCTTGGACTAACACGACTTTGAAAGAAAATACATAACTGAAATTAAACACACAATTGAAAGCAAACACACTTGCAGAAAGGAATTTTTTTCCACTTTTGGGCCTCAAAGTAATGTTTTAGGAACTAGTCATTGATTGGAAATGGGATCAATTCCTCTTGTAATGAACTCAACCTAAAATTATTTTCTCCTAAAATCTCCACAATTTGATAAGGACCAATCCATAAATGTTGAAACTTAGTGTGATTGCCCAAATTTTCTTTTGCCTTGTCCCATAGGAGAATGAGGTTAGATATCTTGAAAGACTTGATTGTGGCCCACTTGTCAAACCATCATTTGATGATAGCCTAATGTTTCACCATATGCTCCAAAAATGTTACTCTTTTCTCATTCAATTCCAAGAGATTCATTAATTTGATTTAAACTCTATCCATGTCCTTAACATACCCCTTCATAACTTTCAATATTGTAATCTTGAGATTAAGTGGGAACATTGGTTCTTATCTATAGAGGAGTAAATAGGGAGATGCCCCCAAAGCATTTTTTTATCTTGACTCTACCTATCCATAATGCATACTTCAACTTAGTGTGCCAATCGTTTGGATTCTCTTGTAGCAATTTCTTTATCACTGTAATCAAGTTTTTATTGGTGGACTCAACCACACCATTGCCTTGGGGATAGTAATTAGAAGAGAACTTTATTATGACCTAATTTTCTAATGCCCATTGAGTAAGGAAGATCAATGAAAAAGATGATTCATTATCACATACTAGGAAGAACGACATACCAAACCTTGTGACAATGTGTTCATCCAAGAAATCTATAACCACTTTTGCTGTACAATTTTGAAAAGTTTTAGCTTCTATACAGTGTGTGCAATAGTCTATAGTTGTGAAGATGAACATATGTCTTATAGATGATGGTGGGTTTACTGGACTAATAAAGTCCAAACCCCCACTTAGGAAAAGGGTGTACCTCAAACACTGGTTGTAGTGGCATAGCTAGATGCCTCTCTCTATTGGCACTTGTCTAACATATGTGGAAAGAACATATAGGTTCGAATGTATCCTTAAAGATGGTAAGCCAAAAATAACCTAATCTTAAAATCATATGGGCTATAGCTTCTACTAATCCATGTCCTTGTGCCATACCTATCATGTAACTATTCCAAAAATTCCTTCACTTCGTCGCATCCCAAGTAAATCAAATAAATTCCCTCATAGTTTCTTTTGTAAAGTTTTCTATCTTGAAACATATAGGATTCACATTTCATCTTGAATCCTCAATGTTGGGACCTATTCGTCTAGTTGGAGTATTGATTTCACAAAACATAGTATACAATATCTTGATACCAAACATCAATGATTATCCATTGATCAATATCTACCTGAGACACTATGATATTTTGTTGATTACCAGTGTTGATTTCATCATCAAATTTGATTTCTTTATCATTACTGATCTCATCATCAACTATCATTTAGGTCAATCCTTGTTCTCTTACCAACTTCATTGGTTGAATCTCTAAATTAAACTCTTGCAATATAGGCATCCATTTTCCTTGTCTCTCTCACAATTCATTCTACATCAATATGTTCGATTGGGAAGATAATTTTACATCAAGTAACTTTTGTACTTCTTTCATTATCAAAGGCTCAATTATGGGATTCATCGATCTTTGTCTCTGATGAAAGGGTTTGGCATCAATCGTGAGTGATGATCTCAGTATCATAGGTCTTAATTTCTTCATAACTCCATGCTATGACATCTTTGTATTCTATAAGAAATTGAAGTATACTTTCTCATTCTTGAAGGTTACAAGACTTTTTGATTCTCACCATCTTTGGATCTTCTTCTGTGCCTAGATTATATGAATCACATTCTTCAATTCATTTTTCTTCAACATTCCTTTTACTATGCATTGATTCATCTTGATCAAAGATGCATTCTAACTCTACCATCCCCTTAGTATTAGAAACAATAGTCCACCAAGATAACTTAGAAGGGGGGTGAATCAGTTATCCAACAAAAACATTTATCAACGTTAATTAATCTTAACCATTCAATAAAAATAAACATCAACCATAACAAGATGCACACACACTATTACACCAGATATGTTAACTAGGGAAACCCTTGATCAGAGGGAGAACCCTGATGGGAATGATGCCCACAAAGATATATTGATATATATAATCCTTGTTAGAGGATGGACCCTGTTCTGAGTCTATAAACACATTCACTACATAAGAGTCCCTATTAGGAGACTTTGAATCCCTGTTAGGAGTTGTGCCAACCTTGTTAGGAGTTGTAAAAGATAGAAGGATCCATTGTCCAAACAACTTTTGGAGAAAGATCACCGACCTTACTGTCTAACTAATATCTCAACTATTACTTGCAGAATAATTGTTTGTACTATGCTTTAAATTCTTTCCTCTTTCATGTCAACCAGATCAATCACTATCATACCTTGTAGACCAAGTCACAGACCTTGGATCTAAATATCAAACCTCAGATCGCTAAATAAAACCTCAACAAAAGAAGTTCTCTCTAACTTTGGTCTTCCCTACTTATCTTCACATTCTACTCTTTGTGCTTCTTGCAATCATTCAAACATCCATACATAATAAAGGAAAATTTCCTTTTTTAATATTGAATCCATAAAATAATTCCCTGAGTCAGCTATTACACCTTCTCAATTAATTATTATAGGACCTCATTAAGAACATGTTACACTTAGTGATAACATTAATTAGTCACCTTGTAACTTGACTAAATATCTATACATGTAATATTATGATGAACGAGCTTAGCCACATCATCACCAACATGTCTTCTACAGATTTTTAATCCTAATTCTTAGAATAACAACTCTCCTAAGACATATAACAAGTTTACTAGAACATGCTTCTGTAAACTCTATCTTAGAACAATCATCACCAAAACCTACATAACTTCATCCAAAATTATTCTCTTATGCTTCCAAGGTTAGTTGCATATAATTGACACTTAGTAGTATCTCCATTTAACCTTGCTTAGTGAAAGTACTCAACAATCTATCCATACCAATTTGATCTTTCCACTATTCTTCTGTCAGATACCACAAAAAATTGCTATGTTGACATCAATGACAAACACAGTCATGAATGTAACATATCATCATGATAATAATCTAATCATTTTTCTAGAATACTCCCCCATACAAGTATCATCAAAATTCATGCTTCCAACACTTAAGAATAGTATTGGTCTTCAAATTTATAGTTGCATCTTCATCCTCTAGCTCATCTTCTTTAGGCTTGTCATCGAGAGTATAATCAATATCTTGGCCCCTGAAAAGGCCATTGCACATAATAAACTTGAGAATATGCTGGTCATCTTGGAAGACTTGGAAGTTTGCAATGTTTTCTGGAATAGATTGGGCAACAACCAATTCAACTAAAAATCTCTTTATCTTTGTTCTTTCAATGGGCTATAACACGCTTACTAAAATGGCAAGGGCACCAAATACCATGTTCTTCTTACTTGGGATGGACCTTGTGTTCAAGGCCTCAAAATCTTCCAAAAATTCCCAAAATATTTTTGGTATGCAAGTAGTTTCCTATCATTACAAGAGTATATTGATTTCACTTGTCTAATGACTAATTAAGATTCTCCTTCAATTATGAGAGCTTTGACATCTTTCTCTAATGTGAAGAGAAGTCCACGAATCAAGGTTTCATACTCTAGAACATTGTTAGTACATGTAGATTGTAAGCGATATGATACATAAAAAGACCTACCTTTGGGATTAATTAATTCAATACCAGTGCTAACTCCTAATTTTCATTTAGAGCCATCAAACTTGAGTGTCCAGAGTGGCTAATCTCTGGTCTTTCTAGTCTTTTTTTTATTTGTATGTAGCTTTCCCTTCACTTGAGTTTTAAAATATTGCTTCTTTGAGAGCCATTTCAATCTTTCCCGTGGTGGACTTGGTGAGTTACCATAATTTACCTTTGATATAGGGGCCATTCATTTCTCTTTTTGACTTTGAATGTCCCCAATTAATTTCATGATCTTATCAATTTGGGGTTTCAGATGAATGACCATTGAGGTCCAACCTTGTCCTTTTACAAAATGTCTTCTCCTCTAGACTTTGATCATCGCAGGTGGAGAATTTGATAAACCTCCACCATTAAAAAAAGTGTCACTATATGATGCATTAGGACCTTCTTTTTCTTCTTTATTTGGCACTAATCCAGATGTCCACGTAGGACTTGAATTTTTTTTTTGTAACTCATTTGGAAATTGACCATCTTTGGATTGCATTATCTAAGTGAGTACCCTCACAACTTCTTTCGAACAATGTGAGCATTCAAATTTTGAATGACTAACCTTGTGTAACCTACAGAGTCCCCAAAGAAGCAAAATATTTGGGTCTGCTTCCTCACCTAAGAATTGTACATTTGCAACCATACTATCTACAAACTAAGTGATGAGTTCTTCTTTTGGAGTAGGGATCATAGATTCTTTATTCAAATAGTTGGGTTTCTTGGCTGCATTTATATCAAGAGACATCACTTTGTAGAAGCCTAGCTAGGCTTAGAAAAATGCTACCTTATTTGGTGCATTGTATTTCGTGATCATTGTCTTTAGCTTTGGCTCAACATCAATCTTGATCTGATTATTCAGTCCATTCCAAGGTAGGGATAATTGAGTAAAATTAGTTGAAAACCATCTCCTCAAGCACTTTCTCCATTCTCTACTTAAGAATAATATGTAAGTTTTAGGGATTTCAACCACATGTATGTCTATAATGTCTTGAATTTGGGGGTCTACAGTTAATTGTATTCTAACATCTTCCAATACCCCGATAACTTTTACTTTTGTCTCGTCGAGTTGTATCACTATTTGATTCGAGGGCTGAGGAGTGACTCCCAACCTTTGAGCTATTGAAAGTGGTATGACATTGCAAGAAGCTCATGAATCTATAAGAAAATTATGGAGATTCTTTCTAAAAATTCTGAGACTAAGAAAGAAAGGAGGAATTTCAGCCTTGTCTTTATACATGGTAGGTATTGCCTCAAAAGTTTTGACTTGTTGTGATGCTGTCTTTTGAGGGACTATGTTCATATTTGGCACTACCTTTGCATGATCAAGATTCCTTAGCACTTCTTCCCTTTGGTTTGGATAATTTTGTAACATATCAAACATGGACATATTAGCCTTGGTTTTCTTTAGATCTTCCACTGCATTGTACCTTTTAGTTTCCCATATAGGATTCTTTAGGACTGTAGGCACGTTCCCTTGATTTTGATTTTTTCCCCCAATGTAGGGTGCTCTAGTAGGTACTAGATTATTTTTAGCTCTTGGATCAGGAGGTATTGGATGTAAGGCAGGAGGAATCCCATCGGTCATAGGTTACCTTTAGTTACACAAATTGTAAGTATTCTGATCATTTTAAAAAGCTAACATCTCTTTTGGTTGAGGATCCAATTCCTGTCTAAATGGAAAAGTGAATTTTTCACTAGCTGGTTGTTCCATTCTAGGATTCTATGGAGAATTATAGGTTTCTAACATCATAGCATTGTACTACATAAAAGACTCGCCATTATTGCCTTGTGAATTTTGGTTCACTTCTTGATTTCTATTGAAATATGAGCTACCATCGTTAGGTACATTTTGGTTATTGTCATACTGGTTGATGTCCACAAATTGAGCATTGTTGTTATTATCAATAGGGATGCTTCCATTTTTTGGACGAGTATTCAATTGTCAATTTTGCCTTTGGAAGCCATTATTGTGAGCTAGAGGATTGTAATTATTGACTACATTGTTATTTCCCATATTGTTATTTCCTTTAAAATTCTTGTTATAATTATGACCATACTTGTTGTTGTAAGGGGCTACATTCATTCTTTGAAAGTTGTTGTTTTTCTCTTGTGACAACCTCAAATAGGTTAGTTTGTTGGTAATTTGAGATATAGTTTTCTTCACTTGTCCAATCTTAGATATGATGTTATTTTTGAGTTCAACAGAAGTTGCTGCCTTTTTCTCAAAGAAAGCAACTTTTGGAGGTTCATATCTAGGGTAGGTTATGGATGGAACCGGTATAGCTAGTTCTTGTTGTAGTGGGATTGGATTCATTGAAATGAATTGACTATACATCAGTGGTGTTTGAGTAGGATATGTTGGTATCATTGTAGTTGCTTGAGCTGGAACCATCAATCCTCCTCCATTAGGATTAGCTTTCTTGGTAAAGGTAATTGCTTTGTCGAAGACCTAATGTGTTAATATTTATAGTAGGTAGCCTTTGTAGAAAGATAGCCATGGGATGATCCATAACATTAAGATAAATCTGGAATTCCGCTTCAACTGGTATTATGTAGGGTGTCTCCAACTTGTGGAAATCCATATGAAAGCAATGATTGAAATGTGAAATGGTCTCTATTGGATACCTTTTGATTGTTATGAACTGATGATGTATAACAACTAGGTTAATGAATGCTTTGAATTGTTTGAGGAACAAATTTTTGAAGGTGATCCAATTTTGGATACATCCTGGTGGCAAATTCACATACAAGTTAAAGGAAATATCTCCCAAAGAGTATGAGATTAAATGGAGGACCACATTCTCCTATTGAAATTGATTTTGATTGCATATTTTTTTAAAGATTTTGATATGGTCCTCAACTATTCGTGTTTATCCATAGACGAACCTTGGTCAAAATTTCTCAGGATTCTTGGGAAGGTCATTAAGTGCACCTTGGAAGTCAATTGGAAAATCTACCACATTCACAAAGAAGACCATCAGTGGAGGATTTGGTGGAACAATGGGTGGAGGTTGGTTCAGAGGTGGAACTGGAGATGATGAAATTTGGAATGGAAGTGGTAGAATTCTAGGCAATTCTTTCTCACTAAGAGGCTTATGAAAATGACTAAGCTCTAAGAACTCTGGCTCACTATCTAAGGATCTTAAAGCTCACTAAAATGGAGATGATGGATTAGGATCTTCCAGTTTACATCAATTCTCAAAAAAACACACCTCTACAAAAGCACACTCTCTTAAAACAACGCATCTCTGCACCTGTGCACCTTCTGATAGTTTCCAAGGGAAATTTTTTTGAACTTATGAAAACTTTAGAATTTAAAAACAATGAGTTTTTTTAACTCTTCCAAATGGTTTGGTCCCTCCTTCTAGCACCACTTCTGTTTTGCTATCATTTTGCATGATGCTTAATGACAAGAATCCTTTTGAACTCCTCTCTTGAAAAGATAATCTAGGATCAAATCCAAGGTTTTGGGTGATCTTGCAACCTACTAAAATCTGCTCAATTAAAGATAAATGTGTATGTTCAAAAGGAGGCAATTGCTAGTTCCAACCAATTTTGGATGAGATGTTTGATCCGCTATTTAGATAAGTAATAAAAAAAGAGATATATTTTTGGTATTTCTATTTTATGATGAATGCAATTTATCAATGCAACTATATGAATTCCTATTCTAACCAAGTGTTAGAAAAGAAAATAACAAAGATAAGGTAACAAGAGATCAAAGAAAATAACTTGAAAAGGAAATTCCTAATGAACATAAACCATGGTAACAACATGTTTGCAAGTTAAATCATAAAAAATATTGGGTAGGAAACCAATGAAAATAGGAGCAACACTTCCTCAATTCCATTGATGCATTCATCAATGGGAAATCAATAATAACCAAAAGATGTTTTAATTCTCATTGAATCATAAGGCCATAGAAAGTGTACTCATGCAAGAAGAGAAGATATGCAAGAACAATAGGTGATCTTTTCTCCAACTTGATGTGTTAGCTAAATTCATTAACATGAGGCAAACACCAGAACTAAAAGATCACACAATCATAAAATAATAATAAAACCATTGGCTCTATTATTATTCATGAACATGAATTCACAAAAATAACACACTCTGGCAAGAATAACTACACTCATAATGAGAGCACCAATAGCATTTATTATTGCATCATTATAATGACCTGGAGTATATATTACATCCATGTATTTATAAGAAATCATCTCCTTCCTTTGTGCTAGGAGAGAGAGTTATTAAAATGCAACTCATGCTAAAAACTAATAAAAAAAATCTAATTGTATACAAATTGACTCTCTAAATGGTGCTAAGTAGGTCTCCACCCTTGTTTATATCAATTAATGTGTGCATGAGGCTTTACATGACTTAAAATAATGAAATAAGGAGAAAAGAATAAGAAGGAAGCTGCAAGAGGATTTGAGAGTCACTAGAAACTCTAAAAATGGAAGCTTGACCTTCTCTGGGAATTTGTGGGAGTTGAACTACCATCAAAATGCATTTTTGGTGCATGGAATGCTCTAAAGTAGGAACTAGTAGTTAACTGTTGGCACACTATTGCTTCTTCAAAATTGTTAGGGCACCTCTATGAAAAGTGCACCCGTGCCCCTTGTGCATCTACGCACCTTGCACACTTACACACCTTGTGCACCTACACACCTTGCACACCTTGATGATAGGTTCCAAAAATCTGAAATTTTCTCAATTATCAAAATTGAATTTCTAGCATCTAGGTTTTTTTCTTCCTTATCCCAAAGCGATGTCTAGATGCTTATTCTTGAATTTATGAATGATCTTTGTTACTTGGGAAACCTTAGAAAAATACAAACCCCCATACTTATTCTTCACTATTTGCTAGTAATTGCTAACTTCTATAGGAGTTTCCACAAAATCCTCAAGTTTAGTGTCCAGTTTCAACAATACCTCTTAAGTCTTAAATGCTTACTTGATATCTTCATCTGATGAAGCCTCCTTGAAAGTTATTTGCAACTGTTGGACTACTGATTGCACTGAATTGAGCTTGGTTTTCATCTCATATTAAAAAATGTCAAGGTAGATAGCATTGTAATACCTCTCTACTTCCAAAATCTACTCTTGAGGAGGAGGGATGTCTATGTGTGCAAGTAAGTCCTAATCTTGGTTTTTCATAATGAAGGCTAGTGGTCATGCATCACTCATAGGTAGCTCAGTATTATTGATGGCTTTTACTAGCTCATTCATTCCCTCCTTAGAAGTTACATTCAGTTGCCTCTTTTTTCAAACCATGACCTCCCTCTTAAGCTAGGCCGTTGTAGTGCCCATTGGAGACATATATTTGTTGGAATACTTTAGAATAACTGTGGGGGGGGGGGGGGGGGGGGTGTGAATCAGTTATCCAAGGTCCAGATATATAAATTTCACACCTTAGTGAACCCATAAAACTTTCATACCCATGCATGCATGCAATCCATTAGATTGTGCAATCACTAAAACTTGGATGTTACTTTCAATTCAACTTGCATAAATGTAAAGCATGAAACATAACAAATTCATCAACACACTTGACACAATGGTTTATGTGGAAACCCAATTTGGGAAAAACCACCAGTAACATGCTACTCCTTTTTACTCTTCTAAAGTGATGCCTTGTGAAAGGCCAACCTTGTTAAAGGCTACAATACACACTATTAAATGTGACCCAGTTAAGAGATTTCAATCACCCTATTAGAAGTGAGCCTTGTTAGAGGACTTTAGGCCATTCACTTAGAATGCCACTTGGTTAAAGGATTTACAAATGACTGTTAGGTCAACCTTAATCCAAAGGATTACCCTAGATTGATACAATTGTTAGAGAGTAATAATACAACTTTGATGTGATACAAATTGCAACTTCTCTTGCAGATTTTAGATCTCTATTCAATCCTCAATTCTACTTAGCCTTCATGCTTTGTAGCTCTGATAACTTGTTCACCCTAGAAGCATTCATCTCCTTAAGCCTTCTTTCTTAACATGCCATTATAGATTCTTCTCTTGGGTCACTTGATGAAGCAAAACATTTAACTCCTTCTCTTCCTTAGGTTCTTGCACATGACATCTTTTTCCTCATGACTAGACATTCCTAGAAATAGGGAATTAGGATATTTTCTTGCTCATTTTCCATTGTCAAAATTAGGTTTTGGATGGATTAGGTAGGATACAATGTATCTACCCCATATCTTGTATCTTTTCTAGAAACTTCTCCTAGAATCCATTTGAATTAACTTAAAAAATGGTTTACATCAAGTTCTGTACTACTAGCTCATCAACCTCATTTTTCTCCTGGTTTACAAGTTTCAAGAAAACAAACTTTTTGGCTTAGATTTGGTGAATCTTTGATCTTTAAGATAATGCAACAGCTTGACATTATCAATCTTTTTATGCTCGGTACATATTGCATTGCTTGGCATCAACTGTAAAATCACTCGACATCAACTAAAGTTTACTGATGCTTGAAATCAACTAAACTTTTCTCTACATCAACTATCTTACTCGACATCCACTAGAATTTTTTTTCACTTGGCTCCAACTAACTTTCTGCTTGGCTTGCACTGACTTTGCTTGACACCTACTATCCACTTGGTCAAGCTTGGAAAACAAACTTTGTGTAACTTGTTCTAAACTTTCTTAGTGTAGCCAAAATTTGTAATCTTAAGTAGATTATCAATACATCATGTCATCACTATCTTAACTAATCCTTGTACTTCATTACATAATCATAATTCAACCTTTCCTCTACGTGCTATTGTTACCTCTTATTGATCAAAGCCTCTTCATCAATCAACTAAGTGATAGTACTTGAATCTTACAAGTAGTTGTTTTACTAGGAAATAGCAGGTTTGACATTAGTGATAAAACAATGATTAAAACACATAGTCTTCTTCAACAATCTTCCTCTTTCAATAATCTCTCTCAATAATGATCTTTTTCAATTAGATTTCAACAATCTCCCTCTTTGGAATTGATGGCAAACCAAACTGATCAACCAAGTCAATCAAATGATGAACATCTTGTTCAACCAAACTGACTAGGTTAAAATAGTAAGACAATACCAAAAAGAAAACTTGTATCAAAATTTCTCCCTCTATCAATAACTTCCATCTTCTAATTAGGTTACAAAAATCTTTCTTATAACTCCCTCCAAGTTCCTTCTTGTATCTTCCTCTTACTAGGTAGGTTAGGATTTCTCCCTCTTTCTTACATCATTCATGTATCCTGTTCTAATTAGCAACATCAGAAATTATCTGATCTTCCTTTAAGATCAGTAGCAATCTCTTGTACTTTCTCTCTGATATACTTTCTCCCTTTGATGTACTTTATCAAATATTTGATTAACAGATCTCCCTTTCTGATGATGATCAAGTTAATGTACTTTCTCCCTCTTTGACAATAATGCAAAGACATATACCAAAAATTTGTCATCTTAAAATATGTAGATATAAGATTTTGTAGTTTCTTCAATTTCTCTTTCTATCACCTTGCTTGTGGCTGATTTGAAGTTTTAGCTCTGTGATTACTTTAGGTAGCTCGTAAAGTAAGATCCTCTGCATCAATTTGTAACATATAAATGTCAACTTGTTTGATGCAGAGTAGTCCTTTTATTACTTAGATAGCCTTTGATATCACCCCTAATTTACCTGTTAGATACCCATGAGCATCCTTAGGTAATGGTTTTGTGAAGATATCAACAATTTATTCCTTTGAGTTAACATATTCCCTCTTTGTCTTGAACTAACTCTCTCAAGTAATGATACTTGATTGCAATGTGCTTTATTTTTGTGTGCATCACTAGATTCTTTGATATATTGATAACACTTGTATTATCACAATAAAGTATTATTGGTTCTGTGATTTCTTCCTTCATTCCTTTGAGTAGTTGTTTGATCCATGCAATGTTTGTGCAGTTTACAGTAGCAGCCACATATTTAGCTTCATCAATAGATTATAAAGTACAATTTTTTTTCTTGCTAGTCCATGTAACTAGTCTCTTGCCTAAGAAAAATGCTCCTCCACTGGTGCTCTTTCTATCATCAATATTTCTAGCCTAATCCACATTAGTGTAGGCTCTCAATTCAAACTTTTCATTCTTCTTGTAGTATAGACCAAACTCTTACGTTCCTTTTAGATATCTCATTATTCTCTTCATAGCCATTAAATGATTCTCCCTGGGATTAGCAAAGAATCTTGCAACTATCCCTATAGACAATGCAATATCAGCTTTGCTATATACTACATATTGTAATTTCCCAATCATAGAATTGTATAATGTTTGATTCACCTCAATAGAATCATCATTTTTGACAACTTGTGTCCTATCACCATAGGTGTACTTACTAGTTTGGAATCCTCTAATCCAAAATTTTTCAATATTTCTTTGGCATACTTTGATTGAGTGATGTATATATCATACTTCATCTGATATACTTGCAATCCCACAAAAAAAAAGATTTCTCCAAACATAAACATTTCAAATTCTTGCTTCATTTGATTTGCAAAATCCTTACATAAAGCATCTTGTCCACCAAATATGATATCATCAACAAATATTTCAGATAGCAAAATACCTTTTCCTTTCTTTGTCTTTATGTATAGATTGCTATTATCATCAGTCCTTTCAAATCCAATCTTCACAAGATAAGTATGAAGTCTCTCATACCATGCTCTTGGTGCTTGTTTCAAGCCATATAGAGCTTTGTGCAATCTACATACCATGTTCTCATTATTATCATCAACAAAACCTTCTAGCTATTTTATGTAAATTTCTTCCTCTAGCATGCCATTCATATATACAGATTTAACATCCATCTGATAAACTTTGAAACATTTGTATGTAGCATAAGCAAGTAGAGTTCTTAGTCCTTCCATTCTTGCAACAGGAGGAAATGTCTCCCCATAGTCAATTCCTTCTTCTTGTGCATATCCCTTGTAGACAAGTCTTGCTTTGTTTCTTGTGATTGCATCATTTTCATCTAACTTGTTTCTGAATATCCACTTGGTGCCAATCACATTTTTGTCTTTTGGTCTAGGAACTAGACTCTATGTTTTGTTCTTCTCTATTTGTTCAATCTCTTCTTCCATGGATTTGTACTAGTCCACATCTTCTAGTGCATCTTTCATTGTTTTAGGTTCCTTCATTCTCAACAAACATGATCACTTCTCAATCTATTTCTCATCATTGGCATTGCATCTTTATCTCCAATGATTTGATTAGCAAGATGATGTCTTTTGACATATTTGGACAATCTTGGCTTAGCTCTTGTTTCTTCATTTTGTCTTTTAGCTTTAGAATCACTGTGTACATCTCTTTTAGGTATCTCAACATTTCTTTCATGTATACTAATCTTAGAACTAGAATGTGCATCTTCTTCATTCTATAACTTGACATCTAAATGTAGCTCAATTCCTGAATGCAACTTAGCATTCATAGGATGTGACTCGACAGTCATTAAAACTTGCTGTTGGTTTGTAGCTTGATTTGTAACATCTTCTTCAATAGACATTCCTTCATAAAAGTATACAAATGATTTGTATTCTTCTGGTCTTTTCATGGATTCATCCTCATGCACCTCTATATATTTATCAAAATTCACATTTACACTTTCCACAATTTTGTTAGTGTTAGTAATCAAACACTTATAAGTTTTACTTCTTGTGGAGTATCCTAGGAATATACCTTCTTCACTTTTCACATCAAGCTTTCCATTCCTAACATCTTTTAGAATGTAACACTTACTTCCTGATACCTTAAAGTATTTTACATTGGGTGGATATCCATACCATAGTTCAAAAGGTGTTGAATGAGTACCTTTTTTGATTTGCACATGATTCAAGGTATCTACAATAGTACTTACAGCTTCTCTCTAGTATTTCAAAGCAATATTCTTCTCCATCATGAGTGTTCTAGAATAGTCAATTATAGACTTGTTTCTCCTTTCAACAATCCCATTTTGTGGAGGGGTCCTAGGGGAAGATGTCTATCTTTTGATTCCTCTATCATTACAGAACATCTCAAACTCATTTGATGTGAATTCTCCTCCTTTGTCAGATCTCAAGCATTTTAAACTTTTACCTATTTCTTTCTCAACTCTTGCTAAGTACCACTTAAGCATTTGAAAAGCATTAGATTTCTATTTCAAAAACATAACTGTCATCATCCTGGAGTAATCATCAAAAAATAGCATTATGTACTTATCTCCCCTATAGCTTTGCACCTCAATTGGTCCACACAAGTCAGCATGAACAATCTCTAGTATTTCTTAAGAGGCATAAGCTTTACTCTTAAAGCTTGACTTTGTCATTTTGCCTAGCTGACATTGTTTGCATACTAGATTATCAGGTTTCTTCAACTTGGAAAAACCCCTAACTTTCTTCATGTTATTAATACTAACCAAGTTATCAAAATTAACATGACATAACCACTTGTGCCAAAGCCATACATTATCAAAATTTGTAATAGGACAAGTAGCATCCTCTATATCAAGATAGAATAGATTACTTCTAGTTTGATCACCTTTTCCAATTAGTTTCCCATTTGTGTCATATATCTTAGTAATCTTATTTCCAAATTCAACCTTGCATCCCAAATTATTCAATTGTGACACTCAACAAGTTATAGTTTAGTCCTTCAACATAGTAAGCATTGTCACATGAAATCTTATCTGTGAGTTTGATAGAACCTTTTTCTTTTATCAAACATGGTGTATCATTTCCAAATCTTACACTATTTACATCATAACAATTAAGGTAATGAACTTACTTTTGTCTTCAATCATGCGATGTGAGCATCTATTGTCAATGATCTATCTATAATTTTTGTTCACACAAGTCACAAGTACAGTCACCTCATTTTCATCAAAATTTTCCTTCATTGCAACATACACCACTTCATCATCATGTTCATTAGAATTATCTGTAGTTTCCTCTTCAGCAATGTAGCATGACTTCTTACCTTTGTCTTTGTAATCTTTCCTATCATCTTCTCTTCTAATCTTGTACTTTTCACCTCCTTTGTAGTTCTTCTCCTATGTACATCTTGTAGCAATATGGCCAACCTCATTGCAATTGAAACAAATGATGGGTAACTTACCTTTGAATTTTCCTTTACCTCTGTGAAATCTTTTTGCTAGTAGTGCTTCCAATTGTTCAACATCTTCCTCATTTGTATCATTGTCACTAGATACATATTTTATCTTTCTCTTCTTTTTCTTCTACTTCACCTCATTAGAGTCCTTCAATAACAACTTAGTTTTAAAAACAAATTCAAGACTCTTAGGTTTGCAATTATCAAAGTTAGATAGTTCAAAAGCAGTGAGTCTACCTACTAGGCCTTCAAGGGTTAGATCATTTCCTAGAATACATCTCAGTTCTTGAATTGCAGAAACTCTAATGGCATAAATAGGCAGTAGTGTTCTTAAGACTTTACTTAACATAGTATCATCATATATATGACCAATAGCTCCTCTTATTGCACTAACAACTTCTTTTATTCTAGCAAAATATTGAGCAATATTTTCACCTTCTTCCATTCTCATATCATCAAATTTACCTCTGAGGCTTTCATATTTGGCTCTTTGGACATTTTTGTCTCCTTCATAGATGGTGGCTATGGTATCCCAAATTTTCTTTTCACTTTCAAGACCTTTGATATCATCAAATTCAACATAGCTGAGGGAAAAGGCAATCTCTAACATCACCTAATTGTGTTCTTTCTTCTTGTTCTTCTTGTTCTTCATATCTTCAACAATTAGGGCTCCAACTAGATCAACATGTTCTATAGAGATGATAGATTGTGCATGATCTCCAAGTCCTCCAAGATGTAGCTTCATCAAACTTTTCCATGCAATAAAGTTATCTCTATTGAGCTTGGGTACTTCTCTTTTATACATCTCGATCTTTATGCTTCTAGTACCTTAAAACTAGTCCTCTTAAGAATATGGCTCTGATACCAATTGTTGGAATACTTTAGAATAAATGGGGGGGGGGGGGAGGGCTGGGTGAGTCAGTTATCCAAGGTCCAAATGTATAAATAAAACTTTTCACAACTTAGTGAACCCATAAAACTTTCATACCCATGCATGCATGTAATCCATAAGATTGTGCAATCACTAAAACTTATATGTTACTATCAAATCAACTTGTAGAAATGTAAAGCATGAAACATAACATATTCATCAACACACTCGACACAATGATTTATGTGGAAACCCAATTTGGGAAAAACCACCATTAATAGGATACTCCTTTTCACTCTTCTGAAGTGATGCGCTGTGAAAGGCCAACCCTAGTAAAGGTTACAATACACACTGTTAAATGTGACCTGGTTAAGGGATTTCAATCACCTTATTATAAGTGAGCCTTGTTATAGGACTTTAGGAAATTTACTTGAAATGTCACCCAGTTAAAGGATTTACAAATGACTGTTAGGTCAACCTTAATCGAAAGGATTTACCCTAGATTGGTACAATTGTTAGAGAGTAAGAATAAAGCTTTGATTTGATATAACTTACAACTTCTCTTGTAGATTTCAGATCTTTGTTTAGTCCTCAATTCTACTTGGCCTTCATACTTTGTAGCTCTGACAGCTTGTTCACCCTTCAAGCATTCATCTCCTTAAGCCTTCTTGCTTAACATGCAGTTGTAGATTCTTCTCTTGGGTCACTTGATGAAGCAAAACCTTTAACTCCTTCTCTTCCTTAGGTTCTCGCACATGACATCTTTTGCTTCATGACTAGACATTCCCTCAAATAGGAAATTAGGACATTTTATTGCTCATTTTCCATCGTCAAAATTAGGGTTTAGATGGATTCGGTAGGATACAATGTATCTACCCCATATCTTGTATCTCTTCTATAAACTTCTCCTAGAATCTATTTGAATTCACCTAAAAAATGGTTTATATTAAGTTCTGTGCCACTAGCTCATCAACCATATCTTTCTCCTAGTTCACAAGTTTCAAAAAATAAACTTGTTAGCTTAGATTCAGTCAATCTTCAATCTTTAACATAATGCAATAGCTTGGCATTACCAATCTTCTAATGCTTGACACATACTGCTTTGCTTGGAATCAACTGTAAAATCACTCGGTATCAACTACACTTTGCTTGGTTCCAAGCTCGGCATCCACGAGAATTTTCTTTCACTCAGATCTAATTGACTTTTTGCTCAGCTTGCACTAACTTTTCTTAGCACCTACTATCTACTCAGTCAAGCTTAGCGGACAAATTGTGTAACTTATTCTTCTAAACTTTCTTAGTGTAGCCACCATTTGTGACCTTAAGTAGATTATCAATACATCATGTCATCACTATCTTAATTGATCCTTGTACTTCATTACATAATCAAAACTCAGTCTTTCCTCTAGGTGCTATATTTACCTCTTATTGATCATATTCTCTTCATCAGGAGCTTCTTTGGGTTCACTTGTGTGCTTGTGACCTTGAGGTATGTGAAATTTTTGAGCTAAATGTAGTAGGCACCTATCTTGGAAATACAAGCCGCTACTTATATTGACATTCTTTTGGCATAATCACCCTCAATGAACTGGATGATTACAGAAATGAAACCATCATCACTATCCTGTACTCTACACTCTTCTCTAATAGCTTCTTCTTGACCAACTGAGGATACACCACATAAGGCCATGCATTACCATCTTGCATGCTACCCTTCTTGTAAAGCCTTGGGTAGTCTATTGTTCTAGCCACTAACAAGTACACTAAAAATGACGCCATATAGAATTTGGGGTTGACCTTGATAGCTAACAACTACTCATCCAGGTTGTCACTCATAATTGTAGCCCAATCAATTGGTATCTTGGTCATCCTGATGGTTTCTATGAAGTGTTTCATCTAGGTTTGAAGATGTCCATTTGCTAGAAGTTCCATTACTCTACTCAAAAGTACAATCACATAGTCAATATCATATTTCATGTACCCATGGGTCATGTCCACTTTATCGACTCTGCGGCCAACTAGGGTTCTATCAATCAAGAAGGATGATTGAATCATCTCTCATGCTTCCTTCTTATTTTCCTGGTGCCATCTTTTTTCTCCTTCATAAGATATGTGTAAGTGTTGATCAAGGCTAGGAAGGTGGAAAACCTTCTCAATATTTTGAGGTCAGAGGTCGAGAACTATTTTCTAGTGATACTCCTTACAACCTTTTCTTCCAAGACATGGTGTTCCACCAAGATCATGATCAACTCTGAAGATTGTACTAAAATTGGATGTGAGGCTATATTGACAAGAATCAAATGCATGAGTGCAGACACCATTTCTAAACTTTCCTTAGGTTTTCCACATATGATGAGGAAGGTTTTCCAATCAATATGCTCGAGCTTGATATCTTTGATCTCTACATGTCCATCCTAAAAGTGGGATTTTCTAGGTGCAACTTTGTGTTCAAAGACTATGGGTTTGGGAGAAATCTTATTAGCCATGAAGATAAAGATAATGCCATTTTACCTGCATAAGAAAGTAGACATTAGTTTGGAGAGCTAAAATTTTGACCTAAAGCAAACCCTAACCATCAAAATCTAGTAAAAATGCCCCAAAATTATGAAAATACCAGTTAATTCCCCCCTATAGCCTTGATATGAAGAAAAACACCCCTAGTAAACCCTTATAGGTGCTCTAGGTGTGCTAAATGGTCCCTCTATGACCATTTTAGTGGAGTTGCACACATGCACACGTGTACACCTTGGGAAGGAGCACACATGTGCATGCGCTCAATTGCACACATGCACAAGGAAAATGAAAGGGGAGAATTTAATTGTCTTAATGTTTTATTTAAGTGCAAAAAGGATGTGCACATGCACACCTTGATCACACCCTTATATATGCCTTGAATTCTATGAAAAGGTGCACATTTGTGCACCTTGGGGAGGTGCACACATGTACACCTTTCCTTAGGCTCCTTTGGTTTTCTTAGTCTTAGGTTGAAAGGTGCATACATGCTCAACTTGAAATGTGCACACCTTTCATAACTTAGGTGTTTTATGTTTTATGTTTTAGTTAGGTTTCTTTAAGGTGAGAGGAGGTGCACACATGCACACCTTGAGGAGGTGCACATGTGCACACCTTTGGGAGGTGCGTATGTGCACACCTTTTGATGTTTTCTAACCTTGTTTATTGTTTATTTGTGATGCAGGAGCAAAAGCAAGAGCATAGTGTGTAAGGTGTAGAAGTGCAATGAATAGGAGAGTACAGAGAAGAATGGAGTGGGCAAGGGTGGTTAGGGATTTATATAGACTCTGACCCTAGGTGCACACCCTCTGGAGCTGTGCACTTGCATAGGTGCATATCTCCAGAGGGAGATGAATGTGCACTTGTGCACTAAGCACACCTGCACACCTAGACAAGGTGCACATGTGCGTTAATGTGCACTCATGTACTAAATATGCTTAAAATATCCAATTTCTCCCTAGTTCTGACACCACAAAGTTTCTCAATCAGAGATTGAGGCTTGACCTAGACTTATGAAGAGCTCCAAAATGACCCAAACCCTGAACTAGGGGTTTGGGAGACAAAAATTACTAGGGGGTCCCCAATTCTAGGGAAAATGGAGCGTGTGTTGTGAAACCACAACAATAACTTCCCCTTGGAGTAGTTTCATTTCCCTGCTCTTCTAGTTTGGAATCATCTTGGTTTCTCTGATCATTGCCTTTGCCTTGATATCCACCTCTATACCCTCTTTGTTCTCTTCCTCTACCTCTGCCTTTGAAGTTTGAATCACTCTTCTTCCTATTCTTCTCTTCCACCTTAAGTGTAAATTGATGACACTTTTGAACAATGGTAGGGGTCCATAGGCTTAGCTTCTCTTGGATCCACCATTTAAGTCCACCCAAGTATCTTGTGCACTTAAGAGGTTCCTCTTCTTGTATTTTAGACCTTAAGAATAGTTTTTAAAATTCCTCTATATAAGAGGCCACATCCAAGTCTTTTTTCTTTAAGTTTTGCTTCTTTCTATGCAACAGTTGTACCTCATAATCTTTTGGCAGGTAGTTCTCTTTCATTTTGGTCACCATAGCATTCCAATTATTTATAGGCTTCTTGCCCATGTTGACCATTTCATCCTGCAAGTACTTACACCATGTCAATGTTGGTTCCTTGAGTCTTGATTTAACAACCTTCACTTTTTGTGCCTCTATGAAACCTTCACATTCAAAATGGTTCTCCATTGCCTCAATCCATTCCATCACTATATTAGTGTCCATCTTTCCATTAAATAATGTAATTCCTTCTAGGGATTTTCCTCCTCGTGCTTTGATGGCCTTCAAGAATGGCTCTTCATTCAATGGAGGCTCTAGTTTAGGTATGATCAACCTTTTCCTTTCCTTTTTCACTACTTCCACCTTCTTCATCTTTATTCTTGGCCGCTTCCACAATTTCTTCTAGTTTAGTCTTCATTTATTCTAGGGCATCTTAAAGGATCCCATTTTTTTACTTTTTCTCACCCATCTCCTTGGATAACTCTACATTAGTCACCATGTTTGTTTCACCTACTGACTCTTTTTTAGTCAGAAACATCTATCCACAATCCCAAATCTCTTGGGTCTCTAACACCACTCCGATGTAAGGAAAAATCTTGCTCCTTAGCCCTAACTTCTAATAGGGTTCACTCTAAGGTTCTTCTTTATCCTAACAGGGTTCTTGCACTAACCCTAACTTGGAAGGATCACAACTCCAATCCTTTCCCCTTTCGACTTCTCCACACCAATGTAGAACCTAGGTTCAATCTAGCGATGCTCCTTAGATGCTTTATTGGCTCACCTATACAAAACACCCACATATGGAAACAATCCACTTAATGTGAAGGGGGGGGATTGTCCCTAGGGTTTTGAGGTCATTACAACACTCACCCATAAAAAATCCATTGAAATCTATATCAATTCCAAGAAACTGCTCCAATTTAGGCCTAAAAGGGCTACAAGGAATTAGGCCTCCAAACTCAAATTTTCCCACTTATCTTAGAATAAGTATTAAATAGGTGCAAAAATAAATTCATATCTAGAAAATCTTTTGGGAGACCTTTAAGATTCACTTGGTTTCAATTCCCCATTTTGTTTGTAAAGTGGAATACTGATTTTAAGCCTAAAATCAAAGGTTCGCTAATTTGTTGACATAAATCCCTAGGCTTTGTTCAAATCACCATTATAACATGTTACCAGGAGGTCTCCTTTGGAACAGGGCTTCTCCACTCTCATGTTCTTCTCCCTATCCACTTAGACTAAAGCTTTCATTGCATTAAATACCCTCATTTGTTGTTGCAAACTCTATGATCCCTAACCATGCTCACTTCGCTTGCCTAGGGCATCACTGAAACTTGGCCAAAATTACTTTCCAGGGTGTATGCACTTGCATGCCTATAGTACAAGGAGTCTTCTCACACATTCCAAGAGACTATACCATTTCCATGATGGAAAGGTGAGTGAAGACTCCATTTTCCTAAACTGCATGGTTCAAGATATCAATTAGGCAAAAACCAAAATATTTACAAAAAGGAAATGAAATGGATGAAACAACCTACCTAAGAAAACAAGGAACTAGATAATAAAATCTACCAACACATGAGAAAAGTACAGTATGAAGATCAGTCCATCGAATACCTTCAAGAAGCAAAAATGTTGTACTATGATCAAAATAACACTAAGATATGCTTACTCATTACTCAAAAATCTTTTCTCAATGTCATCCAAACCATGTTACACATTGAGGGAAGCCTTAAGTAGAATAGTAACCCCTTCTCAAACCTCTTTGAGGTGGCTATACAAACATCTAATTGAAGTTTCTCTTTTTTGCAACAAAAGTTGTCATGACAACTTTTGCAATTTTTTCAAAGTTATCATGCAACTTGACGACTTTTAGTCTATATGAACTAGGCTTGGTCAAAGCCTCTTGAAATTTTTAGAATTGTTTGAATATTTCATCTAGGACATAAAACCACCATTTTACCTCTTCCTTCCCAATCTAGCCCTCCAAATGCACAAAAATCACTTTTAGCAAAAATGACAATATTTGCATTTCACCTAACAACTTTGGGCAATTATGCAACATTGCATAGTCCTAAGGACCTAGTTAGAAATCCTATAGAAAATACACACATTAGGACTCATTAGTCCCTTTATTAGACTAGTGGCTTGGATAAGGCCACTACAAGCCAAAACTCAGATTAGGAAACCTAGGTTGTTAGAAAGCCTTACCTAGGTGCTCCTGCACCAGGTAAGGTTACTATATTTCTTGAGAAGTTGCATGGATTTAAATTGCATATTACTAAGTAGTTTTTAAAGAATTTTTCTATGGAGAGGGTGTCTTCACATTGGGTTACTATTTCTTTGACAAAGGAATTTGTTGCAGAGATCACTAACCAGCCAATGGTGGGTATAAATTTTAAAAAAGAAACCAAAATCTTGAATGTCGACATTAAGAAATTTCCAAAAAATGATGAAGAGGAAAATAAATTGGTTAAGAAGGGGGATTTCTTTGATCTGGATTAGATCAAGCAAATATGGAAAGATGTTTGATCTTGTGTTCATGAGTACTTTATACAAGATGGTTGGTCTAAAAGGGTTCACAATTTTCACTTTATTTTTTGAACTATTATACATATAAGGATAGGTTATCTTTTCCTTGTTACTTGAAGTATTCATTGTTGAATAGTCTCAAAGCTCATAGGAATAGAGAGTAGACCTATCCTTCATGAAGGACTTATCCTATTGATTGAAGAATACTACAAAAACAATATTTTGAAGCCCTCGCCTTCACTGGGGAAAAGGAAGAAGTTTCCTAGGAAAGAGATTATGGAAAAATTGAGTGCTAATAAAATAAAAAACCACATTGAGGAGGTTAGCAATGAAAAAATGGAAACTGAGTTGATGTCTAATTTGGACAGTGAGGAGAAGAAGGTCAAGAAAAAGAAGGATACTAGACCTAGACAAGACTTGGAGGAGAACAAGGGTACAATAGAGTTAGATAATGAAGAGGAAGAAGAGGGTGAGATGGAGCATGGAGATCTCAACTCAAATAATGATGGGTATTTTGATGGGTAGGGGGTCTCTTTGAAAAATGATGATGGGGAGGGTAGCAATGTTGGCTCCTCAAACTTGGAGATGAAGACTCAAACTTCTCTTGGAAGCCCCTCTATGGATAAGGATATAGTGAAACAAGGGCAAGTGCCTACCCAAGAGAAGAGGCTCTTTATTGACTCTAAAAAGGATAAAGATGATGACCTTGTTATTAAGGAACATAATATTAAAGATCCTAACAATTTGGGGGAAATGGGACATGGGGATGTGGGTGAAGAGAAAGATTTGAAATTTTTTGAATTACAGGATGATGCTATCAATCATGAGAATTATGTTGATGAAGAGCTCAATGAGGAGCTGAAAAATAAAAGGAGGCTAATGTTTCTCCACAAAGCCAAACTAAAAGGTGATGCTTCACTTTAGGTGGACTCTTGGCTTTATAGTGATATTACTATCCTCAAGAAAAATGTAAGGGAGCATCAAAACAATCTAGATGAAGAGAGGGACAAAAGAGCTAAGATGGAGAGTAAGGTGGGAAATATCCTTGAGAGGCTAATGGTGTATGAAATGGAGCTAGGTCAACTAGTCAAGGATAGTGGCCAATGTATGTATATGGTTACCTCAATTCTGTGTGGAACAATGATGAGTATTGGTAGACATAGCAATGAGGAAATTATTTCCCCTATTGTTGTTCAATTGATTGGAGACCCTAGTAAGAGGACAAGGTAGAGTACAAAGAAAGCCATTGAAGCTACTCTAGGGTTGATGGTGGAGGACATCCTTCAAGGGACTGTAGATGCTGGTAAGCATTTGGCTAAGGTGATTAAGGAGTTGGTTTAAGTTTATGTTGCCAGTTCAAGTAGCTAATCCTGGTTTTGTTGCTGGTTATTTTTTGTTTGCAAATTTTTTTTAGTTAATTGAATTTTTTATAGGTTCTAGGTCCTTGTAAAACCTAGTTTTTTAATTTCATGATCATTTTGTAGGTTTAGGGTTAATTTCATGATTATTCTGTAGGTTCTAGGTCCTTGTAAAACCTAGTGGGACATTATAGTTATATCTTGTTTTTGCTTTTTGTTTAGGGTTTTGGGTCCCCTCAAAACTTTTTTTCATCATAATCCAAAAACTATAAAATAATATTATAATCTAAAATAAATGTAAAACTAAGGAAATAAGGAGAGAGAGAATTCAGAGAGAGAGAGAGAGAGAGAGAGAGAGAGAGAGAGAGAGAGAGAGAGAGAGAGAGAGAGAGAGATTAAGAGGGGATTAAGGAAATAAGAAGGAGAATGATTCAGAGAGAGAAATAGTTGTAAGGACATAGAATATTAGTTAAATAAGAAGGAGGTGAAGAAAGATATACATAGATTATTAAGGAGAAAATGTGTGGGAGAGAGAGATAGAGAGATATTATTTAGAAGGGAGGAAGTGAGTGAATCTTAAGGGGGAGAGACGGGGCTTGAGAGAGTTAAGGAAATAAGGGGAGAGAGAGAGAGAGAGAGAGCATTAATCTCATATTTGTGGAGTTATGTTTTGTGCAACTAGGGATATGTGTAAGGAATAGTGGAAAACCTTTTCCTAAGTGAACATAATGATTGGAGTAATCATCTTAGAGTTAGAGTCATTTTGGCAGTTGATGGTAGTGTGTTTCTAATTTACTAGAAAAATTTGGAGATTGTATTCACAAGCTTTAGTATGATGGATTCGATGTGTATGCTCTTGGATTTGGATCCTTAGGTGGCACATGGATATATGCCTAAGTGCATGCAATCTTATGTTGTCATATGAGTTAGTTATGTATTGTAAACTTGGGGCCTATCCAAAGTATTTAATTATTTCATGTATTTAATGTTTGTTTCCAAGCCAACTTGTGGATTGAGGGTGCATTAAATGTAGTTGTATTTAATCAGTGTAACTTTTTAGGCCGACTTGTGACTTGGTGTAGTATAACTAGAGGGTTTTGTGGTGTCTAGAGTTGTTATTCATTCAACATGGAGGAAGCAAGGAGTAGTTGAGCAGAGCGAAGTTGAGCAAATTTAGTAGCTAAGTGTGGGCTTAGGAAACAAGAAGGTTGCTTGGTGGCTTGTGATTACAAGTTTAGACTCTTCTTGGATTTTCTACTAGATTGTGGGACGAGGCTAGCTAGTGGTTGGATCTTACAATGTCTTGCATAACTGTTATTGTAATTTTTGATGTATTTGATTGTAACCTAGAAGGCCTTACAATCTGATGTGTTGGATGTAAATCTTATGATTCTATTATGCGAATTGATGTTTTTTCATATCTAAATCTCTATGTTATTATGTATATTACATTGTGTGGTTATTTTTTGGGGGCTAGGACATCTCCATTGGGGGTTCTCCTACCTTGCACTACGTTAAGTGATATCAGAGTGGGGTTGGATTTGGTTGATCTTTTTGCATTGGGTTTACAAAGATCTTGGAAGATGCCTCTAAGAAGATTGGACTTTAGGACAATTGATAATCTATGCGATGTTGTGCAGACTAGGATTTTAGATAAGGTTAGATCAGATTTCAGATCTAAGATGGATTTGATGAAGAATGAGATAATGAGAGCTATTGTTGGTGTAATTAGGAATGTGGGTATTGAAGATGGTTATGAGGAAGATGCTTAAGACTTTAAAGATGCTGGATCTAGTGGTGAAGACATAAATGATCACATGGAGAGACTTGTGGAAGATAGAGCTAGTCAATTGGATAGATTTGGATCTCAGTTCAAGTTGAAGCATAAGATGGATGTTTCTAATTTACTAGGTACTTTGAATCCTAAAGACTTGATTCATTGAGTTGGTGAGCTATAATACTACATTAAGTTAGAGGATATTGAAGACCCACTTAGAGTGAGATTGGCACAAACCAAGTTGAATGGACATGTTGCTTTATGGTGGAGAGAAATGCAAAGAGATAGAGAAGAAGAAGTAGAAATAAAGATCACTAGGTGGAGATTGATGGTGACTAAATTGAAGGCTAATTTTATTCTTGTTGATTATGAACTTGAATTATTTAAAAGATTGCAGAATCCAAAACATAAGAGTATATTGTAAAGGATTATACTAAGGAGTTTTATAAGTTGACTATTTGCTCTGGACATAGAGAAATTTCTAAGGAAAAGGTGGCTAGATATATTAATGGTTTGAGATTCAATATATAAGATGATATTGGTATACTAAATATTTTTTCAGTTAAGGATGCTCATCGATATGCTTTGAGGGTAGAAGATAAGTTAAAGAGAAGACATGAAGGTAATTCCTAAGGGAAGGAAAAGAAGGAACACATTGGAAAGGATAAATAGATCATTGAAGATGAACACAATCTTGTTGAGAAGAAGAGAATGATGGTAAGGTTGCATTTAAGGGTACTTGCTATAGATATGGTGAAGAAGGTCATAGATCCTTTGAATATTCCAATATTGATAGGAAAGTTTGTGATAAAGTAGTTGTTGTGGTGAATGAGAATGTGGATTCAATGAATAAGCCTAAGAAGGAGGAGAACTTGATGGTTCGAAAAGTGTTGCTTGGTAAGGAAGTGTTGGAACCTTGTCAAATGATAAATTTGTTTAAGACTTGTTGTAAGTATGGAGGAAAATATTGGAATGTGATTGATGATAATGGTAGTTTGATAACCTAGTTACTGAGGAGATGGCTTAGAAACTTGGTTTGAAGAAAGTGAGACATCCTTTTCCTTATATGATCAATTCATTACAAGATGGACATGCTTTGGAGGTGAGGGAGTAATGTATTGTTAAATTTCAAATTGGATAATATGTTGATCAAGTGTTGTGCGATATTGTGGACATGGGTAGTTGTCACATATTACTTGGTAGACCTTGGCACTATGATTGTAGGGAAGTGCATGATTCTGTCAATAATGTGTTTACTATTGAAAAGGGTGGTCTAAAGCATTCTCTGATTCATTTGTAGAATTTAGAACTTGGTGGGAGGAACATAAGTTTTGGTTGCTGATTTGAGTTGAAGGATTCTGAAAGTGCTAGAGATCAATGTGGAAGGCATACCTATTGCACATCAAAGATAGATGTAATGATGACATTTGCAAGCAAGGATTTGCAAAAGTAGAACAAAGGAAAGAGTGTGCAAGTTGATAACCTAGAGGACATGTATGTGAAGAACCAATTTCAGGTTTATGTGCTGAACCTTGAAAGATGTTCTTTCAACTATTAAGAACATCTTTTCTTTGGACCTGAGGTGTCTAATGCAGGAGCATTCTGAGGTAGTCAACAATCATGTATGCAGGAGCATCGAGCTCAAATTTTTGGAGTTATGTTTTGCATGGGTTGGGATATGTTTGAGGAATATTGGGGAACCTTTTCCTAAGTGCGCATAATTATTAGAGAAATCATCTTGGAGTTAGAGCCATTTTGGTGGCTACTGATAGTGTGTTCCTGATTTACTAGAAGACTTTGGATATTGTATTTGCGAGATTTGATTTGAGGGAGCTAGCATGAACACTCTTGAATTTGTATCATTGGATGACATGTGGACCGATGCCTAAGTGTGCATACTCTTATGTTTTCATATGAGTAAATTATGTATTGTATACTTGGGGCCTGTCCTAAGTATTTAATTATTTCATGTATTTAATGTTTGTTGCCAAGGAAACTTGTGACTTAAGGGTGTATTTAATGTATGTGTATTTAATTAGCATAAATTTCTAGGCCAACTTGTGGCTTGGTGTAGTATAAGTAGAGGGTCTTGTGGGGTCTAGAGTCATTATTCCTCAGCATGGAGGAAGCAAGGAGTAGCTAAGAGGAGCAAAGTTGAGAAGAGCTAGTAGCTAAGTGTGGGTTTGGGAAATAAGAAGGTTGCTTGGTGGCTCACGAGTACAACTTTATTTTCTTCTTGGAGTTTCTACTAGATTGTGAGTTTGGGTTGGCTAGTGGTTGGATCTTGCAAGGTCTTGCAGAATTGCTATTGTAAATTGTTGATGTATTTGGCCATAACCCAGAAGGCCTTACATTTGGGCATGTCATATGCAAATATTATGATTCTATTATGTGAATTGATGTTGTTTTGGATCTAAATCTTTGTGTTATTGTGTATATCCCACTGTGTGGTTATTTGTTAGGGACTAGGACATCTCCATTTGGGATTATTCTACCGAGAAAGAGAGAGAGAGAGAGAGAGAGAGAGAGAGAGAGAGAGAGAGAGAGAGAGAGAGTTTGTTTATAAACTTGTGTGTGTGTGTGCGTGCGCGCGTGTGTGTCTGAGAGAGAAACATGGGGAAAACACATTATGAAAGTGAGCACATATGTTTAAGAAAAAAAATGTACTTTTGAAAAATAATTTCTAAAATTCGTATAAGGCAATTATTAAAAACTGCTAAAGTTAAACATACATGCACCCAATTGAATAGAGATAAAGTTTTCTACTAATTTAAAATTTTTTTTCTAATATTTAGCTATTTTTTTCTAAAATTTTCCTAAGTTTTTAATATTTCTAATAATTTTTTAATAAAAAATAAAACTTATTGGAAATAAATATTATTATATAACTATCTAAAAATAAATATAAAAAAAAATATCAAAAATTTCAAACATAGTTTTCTAAATTATTTTTCTTAAAATTTCTAATTTGTTTTCTAAATTAATTTTTCTAAAATTTTGTAATCTAATTTCCTAAAATATTTTAAAGCTTTTCTTAGGCTTTCTAACATTTTCTAAAATAAAAAATTTAAATAAAAATATCACTAAAAATAGAAAACTAATATATTTCGAAACATATAATTTACAATAACAATAAACAAAAAAGGACTAAATTTGTGCACTTGATATCAATGCTAGTTAGAAGAGAGGTTGAAAGTGCCAAAAAAGTGTTGATGTCAACCTTGGCCATCACGATGTTCACTTCAATGACTTTGGGGTCCAGTAATAGTAAAAATGAATATGAAAATGACACTCTCTACTATAAATTTATTAGAAATTTAGCTAAGAAGTGTTCAAGTATAGGAGGTGTTTGAGTGAGCACATCTACATGGAGACCCCCATTCACACAAAGGGATCCAATTTTTTTTTTAATTTTAAAAGTGCAATTCTTCTTCATGCCCAAAAGTGGGAAACACTTTTCTAAGATCACCCATGTATACTATAACTTTTAATGTAGTAAGAGATTGGGGATGCATACTTAAGCCCATAAGCCCATCATAATTTCTCTTCTCGATGGAAAGAAGAGTCAATAGAACATATGGATTATCATTATCAATAAAGTGATCAAAGTAAAATGCCCTAGACTACTGATCAACCCTACCAACTAAAAAAAATCTCACGTGGGACGATGAATGAGCACTAAATTGGGAGTAAACTCAACTATGTTTCCTTCCTATGTGATATTCTTTACTAATAAGACATTATGGCATGTGTTAGGAATCAAATGAACATTACTCATTGTACCTATATCAAAAAACATTCTCACCAATAGTAGTAAAATGAACAAACTAATTATTTATAGTCAAGAGTCTATCCTAAAATGGTTCTCTAAAAGAATTTTGAATCAAGGAAGTATTTTAACGATGTAAACTAAAGGTCTTGAATCAATAATCCATCTAGCATCCCTAGATTCATGAGTAATAATCAAGGCATAACCCTTTCCAAATGAGAAGTATCCTCATGTTTGGTAGAAGAAGAAGGAGAACATGAAGAATGCCAAATAGGATGCCCTTTGAGAAATTATTTTTACTCATGTGTTTCCTTCTTGTAAAAATTGGGCTTAATATGCCCCTCTTTCTTGAAAAAGACAAATGTAAATTTATTTTTATCATAACAACTTTTTTTAGTATGGTCATGTAATAAGTTCATTTTGGTCTCTCCTTGGTAGGATTAGAAGAGGTGGTAGAAGACTCATTAGATTCAATCTTTGGGTCATTCTTAGGTGTCCCTTTACCACTAGTGGAGCAACAATTAATGCATGCAACTTAGTAATATCATTATCAATTAGATTTGAATTTTCCATAGTAAACCTCTCACAACAAGTCTTGAAAGATGGCATGAAAAATATTTTACCCAACCTATCTCTAGTTGGATAAAGGAAGTATAAAGTAGGAAAACACACTAGCTAATTTTGACAAAAAAAATACACTCCTTATATATTTTCCATTTTCCACAACCCTTCAACCAAGAAATAAATATTTTAATTTGACCAAATAATCCTCAATAAAATGAAATGTATCAGTATAAAGGGATGTAAGTTCTGCTCCTAGTTGTAGAGCTGAAATTTCACTAACTAAACCAAAATGATGTTGGAGTTTATCCCATATCTCTTTTGGTGTAGTGTAGTCTTCAATATGGAAGAAAAAAGAATCTAAAATGTGGGTTGCAATCAGCATCACAATTGGCCCAATGTGTAAACCTCTCAAACTCCTTGATTATATTAGGTTGAGTTTCACTCAAATTCAACTACCATCCCTTTGATCAAAGTAAGTGTTGAATTCTTACTTTTCGAGTGTACTAATATTTTAGTGTAACAAGTTCAAATTCCAATGTTGTCATATTAGTCATTGCCTAAAAACAAAGATCACATCAAGTGAAAATATGGGACTTTCAAGAGCATAATTCTTGATGAGTTAAAAATTTAGTCTACTAACAAGTTAAATCAAAATTCAAGAAACAATCAAAATATGTTTATATTCACTACAATTAAGGACAACTTTGAATTCCTTATGTGCTAGCACACACTAGTTACAAACGTTTCTCATGTATTTAGAACATATACCCACAAGCTTAAAGAGGGAGCATAGCTTGCATGATCTTAAGCTCACCTTTTATAATTAATATAAGGAGACTTCAAATTTCAGGTGAGAAGACAAATACAAACAAGAAAAGGTAGCGTTGATGGAACAATAAGGATCACCAATTATAAAAAAAATTTCACCAAAAGAATGCTACTCTTGTAGTGCCAACAAATTAATAAAATTATTGTTTGTGGGGACCAACTAATTTCTTAGTAAAATCCTAATCAATAATTAATGCTTTTGCAAATGTAAGAGTCTTCAAAACCAAAAGTTACAGATCTAGAAAATCAATGATAATCTCTACAACAAAATAAATTGTTGATCTATAGAAAACAACAGAGATCAATATTGATTACTATTGGGAGTTTATCATAGCTTCTTAAAAATGAAGCTATTACTATAGATTAGAGCTTTCACCTTTGAAGGGTGCAAGGGTTAAGCCATAAGTCTTGTATACTTTTGATGATGTTCGTGAATAGTTTTTACCATGTTTCTTTTTATAATTGAGGTTTATAGTTCTAATAAAACATTTGATATAAGTGCGAAATCTTACTATCTATATTCTATTAGTTCTATCTCCTTGATGTTTTCTATGTATCTATCTATATACTATTTATCACATCAGATATCTTTATTATTCTATCTATTCATCTCCCCACTCTCCTCTCTCCTCTTCATATTCCTCTCCCTCACACTTCCTTTTTCTCTTTCTTTCCCTTCATATTTATCTCCCTCATACATACACTCTCTAGCTCGCTATTTTTCCCTTCTTATTTTTTATTAGTTCCAAACTTTTCACTTCTCTATTTATCTTCTCTCTTCATAATATTAATCTTATTAGTTCCCCTTGTACTCTCTCCCCATAAATTGTCCCTATATCTCCCTACCTCTCTAATTATCATTTCATAAATGAAACAAACAACCTAGCCACACTTTCTCCTTATATACCTTTGTATCCTTTCCTTTATGTATTTATACACACACATACACTCCTTTCTTTGTCCCTATCTCTATCTTATCTTAACCCTTTCTTTATCCTTCACCCTTCACTATCTATATTTTATTTTTTTATTTCTATTTGATCTTGATCTATATGTATCTATCTATATACTATCATTCACCTTAAATATCTTTATCTCCCCACTCCCATCTCTCCTCTTCCTACACCCCTCTCTCTTGCTTCCTTATTCTTTGTCTTTCCCTTCATATTTATCTCTCCCTTGAAGTTTTGACAATTTGTAGATGAATGCTTGAAGTTATAGATTAATTTCTATTAGATCATTAATAAATACGACTCAATGTTTGGTGAAATATTCCTAAAAGTTGGCATAATTTGCATAGTGATTTTTTCTTCCAATTTTTGTTTGTAGATTTACAACAAAATAGTTTCAAGAAGTCTTTCTTAAGTTTAAATATATTTCAAGGATTTTCTATTGACCAGTTATACAATTCTTGTTATTAACAAGATTAAAATTTAGGTTATCTTAATTAAATTAATAACAAAGTTGAACTTTGAAAGCTTTTTTTCTATAAATTGATTAAATAATTGAATTAATTTAATATGAGACAACATACTAAATAACCATATTATTGACATATTATCCATGTATCTCTTAAGATCTTCATTCAAATAGATACCAATGGATACCTTATTTCTTTGGTTCACTAGAAATTTATAGTATTTTTAAAATTCAAGGAAATGAATGAGAATGCAACATACAATTTTAAATTTTGTTAGTGACACAGTGTAAAGAGTCTTTTAACACTATTTGTTAAATGTATTAAATAATTTTTTATTATGAAAAAGTAGTAAAGCATTTTTTTATAAAATATTAGCAAAGTATTTTGACTATCTATCTTTGGTCTTATGGTATTTAATTAAAATAGTTAGAAAATAAGATTGTATATATATTTAGGGTCAAATTTATTAAATTAATAATTAGAAAATGGATTTTAATAAGATAGTTGAGGGAGTTTGGGGTGTTGTTTCGAGACTAGTAGTTTATAAGATTCATATAATCTAAAATTCCATTTTAAATGATTAATATCGTATTCAAAATTTCACATTATAAATGAGAGTTCACGTTGTTATAAAATATTTAATGGGACTAGAATTCTAGCATATTTGTACTTAATGATAGAATAGAATTATTAATGTCTTAATAAAATAAAAAAGAGTGATAAAAAATATTTAAATTTAAAGATGTATGAATACAAAAAGATACTTTGTATCTACCCCAATGATGGTATTATCAAGCACCTTGGTTGTAAGGCGTTTCAAGGTTTGAAAACCCTAACAATGTTTCTTTCAGGCTTACCTCTTATAAAGGTGATTCAAATATACATATACCTAATGTTTCTTTAAGGTTTGCCTTCTTTTCAAGCTTTGAAGTGTTGTATCGCCATTATAGCCTTAAGCCTGGTAATTTTAGGCGTTTCAAAATATCAATAACCCAAAAATGGTGTTTTCAGTCTCGTGTACAATTGTAACGTTATGACTTTGTTTTGGATGGAAATTGATGTTATGAACCCACATATATAGTTTGGAAACCAGAAGTAAACCAAATCATATGAATCGAATTGTGATAACCATTAATCATCTATTTCATTATAAATGAATGTAAAATAATTTTCTATAGTTGTTGTCACTATAGATTATTTAAAATTTCATAGTGTATATAATCAAAATTCTAATTCTAGATCAACCTTTGATCTTGAATCTCATGGTGGTGTCTTGGACTTTTTAGTCAAATTCCAAAATTATCAATAGCTAAATTACTAAACGTTTTCCTTCCCAACAATTTTTACCTTTTGATATCCATCCTTTAAAGGATAAGTTACAACACTCTATATCTAAATATGCTTTGTAAGTGGCAGAATTCAAATAATCATCGTCCCTTTCTAAATTGTCCAAATTGTCAATGGCCATAATCTATTATATGACGTCTGACAACACCATCCCAGAGCATGCCACAATAATGGTTCCCACTTTTTGGCCAACTTTGACACTGAAATAGATATTTAAAAAAAAATCTTCACTTTCAAATGCGTATTATTGGAAAACCATAAAGAATTTGAAGATGATGTAAACTAGTGATTTGTAGTATTTTTTTTTCTAGTTTCTAACATTATTTTAAATTTTTTTCTGAAGTGATTGAAGAACATTTTGTTTTCTCCTTCGAGAAGTGATATATATGACAAATCAACATTTTAAAAGAGTGATGGTTATTTTGATCAACATAATTTTAAAAAAAATTATGACAATGAAAAAATTATTTCAAGGCTAGAATAGTAACATCAATACCTATAAACTTTAGTTTTAGATTACAGTAAAAGCAGGTTTTGAAGGGACCCCGAAACCCTTTAACAAAAAATAGAAAGATAAAGCAAGACAGCCCAACTAGGAAAAAACCTGCAACAAACTGAAGAACAGTATCAAAATCAGGTTTTACAGGGACCTGAAACCACTAGAAAAGTCCAAAAACAAATTAACCTAGGTTTTACAGGTACCTGGAACCACAAACAGTCTAAACTATAAAAAACTAGAAACCAAGACCAGATTCCCCAACCAGCGACCAATACCAGATAGGCACCAAACCAGAGAACCCACCCCAGTGCCACTATTGAAGCTCTAGGATCAATTTAGCTGCTTCCTTACCAATTGCAGCAGTCTCTTGAATAGAAACAACATCCATAGTAGCAACAGCTTTCATAACACTCTTCCTCGAGCTCTGCCTTGTTCTTTTGCTCGGACCCTCAGCCGAAATGATATCTTCATTCACCCTTTTGCCCAGGCTAGCAGCGGCTGCCCAAATACTCGAGGTGACCTGTTCCATCTTAGTGCTACTCTCCTTGATTAACATTGTGAGGTTCTGCTCATAGTTGTTAAGTTTGTTAGGGATGTCTCCCAGCTGTCCTTCCATATGACTAAGTTTAGCATTGATAGTATCCAGGTTATGTTGCAGAATTTCCACCTTTTTCTTCAAACCCATTATTTCGTTGTAGATCCAGAATCAACCTTGAGACTGGTGTCGGATTTCTCCTTAGCAGAATGCAAGAAGGTAAGCATGGTATCCCTCTGCATAGCGTCATAATCATCTTCAGCAGTCTTGTGTGGGGGGAGCAGACATTGCCATTGATATCCTCCATTTTTGTTTGATCCTCCTTTCGACCCTCAGCATAGTCCTCAGGATGAGCAGAGTCCTTCCTTTTTTCTTCCTCTATCCCCTTAACAGGATAGAAGCAGTAATAGCCGTATGGTCCTCCTTATTCTTCTCAATAGGATTCCTGACAGTGTTATCTTCCACTTTATTATCCCCACTAGAAATAACCTGGTTACCCTCATTATTAGATTTACTCTGTTCAAAATTACCTTCACTATTGTTTTCCTCTTTTCCTTTTTCATTATTATCTTCAATCTCTGGATACCCGTCCAAATTAGAACTTAACTCTCCAGTTTCAGTATCATCCTCATCCTCATCCTCAGGTTTCCAATTCTCACAGCTTTCCAAATTATCAGTCTCATCCTCATCCTCAAGAACTTGAGAGGTAGAGGGTTTCAAATTCAGGGCATTTTCTTTACCTTTAACAGAGTCACCCTTCTTACTCTTAATGGGCTCTTTCTTCTTGTCCTTAGAGGGAGTAGAGGCAATGTGCTTATTTTTACAATATCCCTCAATAAGAAGGATTAGACCTTCATGAAGAATGGGTCTGGATTCCTTTTTCTTATGGGCTTCTAAACTATTAAGTAAAGAAAACCGCAAAAAGAAGGGGAAAGATATTCTATCTTTATATCTGAAATGATTTTAAAAAAAAAAATGACATTTATGAACTCTTTTATTTCTTCCATCAAGTATGAAATAATCATGGATGCAGCGGAGAACATCCCTCCAGATCTCCATTATCTGGTTCGCATCAAAGAAATCACAATTCTTTTCCAGAAGCTTCTCCTCTTCTTCCGTTTTTGTAGGCTACATTTGAAATACTAGTTTTCTTAGTGAATTTTATGCCCATCGTAGGAAGCCCCGTGATCTCAGCAATAAACTCCTTCGTAAGTTTCACAGTCACACCATGGAGAGTGACTTTGTCATTGGACCAGTTCTTAAAGAAAGCCGTAGTGATGTGTGGCTTAAAACCATTGAGTCGCTCCATGTAACGAGTCACTTTTCCTTTCTACAGAATTTTCCAAACATCCTTGTGAGCCTTCCATGCCTTACAGTTTTTTGGTTCTTGTTTGCACGGTTCGCCCCCCATTAGCAGAGAATAGTAAACACATTCAAACCAGAAAAACCAGACGCATAGAAAGAGAGGGTTAGCAAGAAATCTGTTTTTCTTCCCACCAAAAGAGACACCTTTTTTCGGAGAAACGTGCGAACACCACATCGCATTCATTTGAGTGTACTTCATAGGGATGAAAATCTGGCAATAATTTGATCACTCCACAAAATCATTAACTTTCCAATCTTTTCAAATCTTACCCACCTACACATGAATAGCTTCATAATGAATAATTGCTTTGAGATCAACTTGATTAGTTAATTCATCGGTCCACCTCACCATTTGCCCCGTTAGGAGAGCATAGTTGGCAACCCAATCAGCAGCATCGTTGGCCTCCCGAAAGGTATGAGATATGACAACTTTTTCAAATTTTTTAATAAGGTATTTAATCTCCTTGATATTGGTCTCTATCGACCATGAGATATCACTTTTATTATTAAGGATATTAATAATATTTAAAGAGTCACCTTCCAACCATAATTTTGGACATCCCAAATCCACTGCAATTTTCATAGTATAAAGGGCCGCCGTAGCTTCAGCAATGTGACTATTAGTCTGACCTATAGGGACAGCTATAACATCTTTAACTATTCCCATATGATCTCTCAACACACCTCCACAACCTGCCCTCCCCGAATTTCCCTTAGCAACACCATCAAAGTTTCCTTTAATCCAACCATTCAGAGGGGAACTCCAAGTGACATTCAATCTTGGGTTATCAGTTTGAGTCTTAGGGTTTCCAAGAAACATAGGATTATCAATAGGAAAGGTTTGATCAGATATTTTCAGAGATCTAAAATTCTCGTTACAAGCTCTAATAATATTCTGACCAAGCACCCATCCAGGAACCTCTCTGTTTCTAAAAATTATATTATTCCTTTCTTTCCAAATACCCTAGCAGAGATGAGACAGAGTAATTTTCCATAGAAATTGAACATCAGAATTCTTAGACGGGCATTTCTAGCTTTTAAAAGAAGATTCCACATTGTTATGATGAACCCAAGTCAAGTTCCAATACATTAGGATCTCAGTCCAAACCATCTGGGAATAAGAGCAGTTGAGAAACAGGTGGTCTCTATCTTCAAAACCATTCTTACATAAAATACACCTATTCACCAAATTTATACCTCTTTTTTGCAAGTTATCAAGGGTCAGAATTTTATTTTGAAGCAGGACCCAAAAAAAGAAATTAATTTTAGGAATGAGACCCTTAATCCAAGCTTGAGACCACAAGGGATGATTTTCCTTCTCCTTAGAAGCAAAGAGAGAAGAAACCTTGTATTTCCCACTAGGATCAGCATATCAAATAATCTCATCCTCAAAAGAAGGGTGGAGAGAAACAACATTGAGAGATAATTGGATGTGATAGAAACTTTGGTCAATGTCCTTCAAGTTAACCCAGGAATCATTCTGCCAATAATGACTAACAAGAGTGGCATATCTCTGCTTGCATAAGTCTACTTGATTCAGATCTTGAACATCTTCAATCAGGGGGTGTCCTTAAGCCAGACATCTTCCCAAAAACTCACCCTAGACCCATTGCCAATTTTCCAAGAGCACCCTTCTCCAAGCATTTTCTTAGTACCCTACACAGCTCCCCAAATTGAGGAGGGATGAATAACATCAGCAGAGGAGAAGAAATCAGGAAGAGAAACAAAATTAGGGAGGTACTTGTGTTTCCAAATGGTACTCCATTATTTCTTCTCATGGAACACACGCCATCCTTGTTTAGCTAGAAGAGCTTGATTCACGCTTCTGGTTTTTCGGATACCTAGACCACCTTCCCTAACCGGTTTACAAACATGATCCCAAGAAATTAAAGGTATTCTCTTTTTTTCCTCTGAACCAGTCCATAAAAAATCCCTTTGAATTTTATCAATAGCCTCAGCAAATTTAGTGGGGATTTTGAAGAGACTTAAGGCAAAATTTGGTATACTTTGGAGAGAAGCTCTAAGAAGAATTAATTTACCAGCCTGGCTTAAAAGGTTCCCTTTCCAACCTGCCAACTTCTTGCTGAATTTGTTAATGAGGTCTTCCCAGAAGGAATCCAGAACCTTCAAGCCTAAAGGAAGACCCAGATAGGAAGAAGGGAGAGAACCAATTAAACATCCAAGGATTTTGGCAATTTTATGTTGTCTAAGAATGGGGGTATTGAGAAAAAACACAACACTTTTATTCCAGTTAACCAGTTGACCAGAAGCTGAGGAAAAAAGATTTAAAGCTTGCTTCAAATTTTTGGCTTCCTTGACTTCGGATTTCCCCATAAAAATGGTATCATCAAAAAATTGGCCATGAGAACAAATAAGAGGATGGGAAGAGGGTTGCAAACCCTTAATGACTCCTCTGCACACTAGATCCCCAATGTACCTCCCCAAACAATCAACCATTATAACAAATAGGATGGGGGAAAGAGGGTCCCCTTGTCTCAATCCCTGAGAGGGATTAAAAAAAGGAGAAGAGCTACCATTAACCAGGATAGCAATAGAAGAAGAAGAGTTTAACTGATGAATCAGTCCAACAACCTGGAGTGAAGCCATTTTGTTGGTCAGCAATGAGCAAAGGGGTCACCAGAAGCAGTCTTGAAGTAAGAACTTTGGAGATAATTTTATATAGAGAATTACAAATACTGATCGGCCTAAACTGGTCAGGCGAGTCAGCTCCAATTTTCTTAGGGATCAGGCATAGGAAGGTGGAATTAACTTCCTTCAGCATTTGTTTTGCCCCAAAGAATTCCTTCACCGCATCACAAACATCTTTTCCTACAAGTTTCCAAAATTTCTGAAAGAAAAACATGGAAAGCCATCAGGACCAGGAGCTTTATCTCCTCCTAGAGAACAAACAACTTTGAAAATTTCATCATTCTTAGGAATTGAGCTTAACAATTTGTTCTGATCCTTAGAAACCAGAGTGGGGATCACTCTGAGAAACTCAGCCTGATGTTCCAAATTGATGAAGGGATCCACTGTCATTAGCCCTGAGAAAAAACTCACCATTTCGTCCATGATGTCCTTATCCTCCTTAATCTTCAAATCTCCCTTCATAAGATGTGAAATGTGAGATTTGGCTCTATGCTTTAGCGTGGATAGATGGAAAAATTTGGTATATTTATCTCCTTCAGTCAGCCATATCAATCTAGATCTTTGCCTCTAGTAGATCTCCTCTTTTGTAATGATGTCATGGTATTGAGATAGCTTATCATTTTCTTCTAAAAGAAGGTCAGGGGTGTATCCGTCCTTCTGAATTTTATCCTGAATATTTTGGATCTCCTCTTTCAAAATAGATTTATTCTCAAAGATGTTCCCAAAGCAATTTTTGTTCCAAATTTTAACTTTCTTTTTGACATTTTAAAGCTTAGAAGTCACTTTGAAGAGAGTAGTACCATCAATTTTGATATTCCACCATTCTTCCATTTTTCTTTCAAACTGAGGGTGCTTCATCCACATTTTTTCAAATCTAAAAGGAAAATTCCTCTTCGAACTAAACTTGATAGCAGAGAAGATAAGAGGGAAATGATCAGAACCAATTTTCTGGTGGGCTTCCAGTTTGTAGATGAAATCTTTAGACCAATCCGAAGAGATAAGAGCACAATCAAGCCTAGCCTGAATACAATAATTGCCAACTCTCTTATTACTCCAAGTGAACTGAATGCCATGAAGATCCATATCCAATAGGCCCTCTTTGTTAATAAACTCCCTTAGGTCCATTCTTCCTTCAAGCTGGGTAACATTACCTCCCATTTTTTCATGATCATAAAGAGGGACATTAAAGTCTCCCATGATTATACATCATCCAGAGTAATCTATACTTTTAAAGTTGGATATAGAATCCCAAACCTTCTTCCTTTGGCTTTTCATGTTGGGCGCATATATATTCACAATATACCAGTCCTCATTTTGATCAGCACTGGTAATTTTAGCAATCATAAAGTATTTATTGGCACTCAAAATTGTCCCAGCAAAGCAATTTTTTTCCATAGCATCAGGGTTCCCCCTGAAGCACCTTTTGAACTACTAGCATTTAAACAGTAATTTTTAAAAGCTTTTATTTGCTCTGCTTTCTCTTTATTCATCTTTGTTTCCTGTAGCAGAAGAAAATCAAGTTTCTGTTCTCTAACAAAATTCCTAACAACATCTAGTTTATGATAACTATTCAACCCCCTAATATTCCAGGTAATAATTTTCATTTCCATTTTTTAGGGTTATAATCCAGAATAGTTGCTTGACAACCATCAGCAATATTCTACAAGCTTTCTATCTCCCTGGTTTTCTTAGAAGATTTCCTTCCACATCCATCCGGGGACCCAACATCTGGTTTCAACTTGGACTGTTGGTCTAATTTTTTACCAGATTTTACCGGGGTCAAGGCTTTGGGATTCACTTTAGTATGTGAATCAAGTTTACTGCTTTGATTCTCGACCCCCTTTATATTATTCTTTTTTTTCAGCCCTTTTCCTTGAGTTTAGTTTAAGCTGTGAGATACCTCCATCTTCTTTGATAGCTTGTAGGATAGGAAGGTCCTTTATAAAAGTATCCTGTGAAAAAATAGGGTCAAAAGCCTGCAACTCCCTAGACTGAGTTGGTTTTTCCTCACTATGGGCTCCTGATTCAGCCAAGAATTCTCCTTCCTCAAGCTCAAACTTCTCATCCAGATCACCCCATTTATCCTCCATCTGTCGATAGAGAACAATTTGCTTTGATAAGTCCGACAGCTCATCTATTCCTTGTTCAGGTAAAATGGGATCAAGTTGTAAGCCAATCACTTCTTTTTCAGAGTTCTTTTCCTCCGTATAAAACACGAGCCTAGCCCCATCCTCAAGAAGAGGCTTAGAACCAGTATCCACAATCGCTGGTGGAACTTTTGCATTCTCATACTCTTTCTTCTCTGTGGGCTGGACATGTTTAGGTTTCCAAACCTTCTTTTGCTGAACCTTAGTCTTATTCGCTACCTTCTCAGTACTGAAGATAAACTTTAGTTAGTTTCATTCAATTTCATTAAAAAATATAGATTCTATTCAATGGTAAAGTGATGTTAAAAGATAAATTAGACATAGGTTGATTTTGGTTAATATAATTCTTTTGTATAAATTGAAATGGATTTTTTCTTGTTTTGCTAGAAAGATAACACACATACCTTTGTAGCACATATTTTTCAAGAAAATTTCTCATTTTCTATTTTTCCTGAAGCTTCAAATTGAGACTTGTGAGATGGCCAAACAAACTATATTTAATAAAATTACAAATAAAACATCACAATAAACATAATGTATATTAATAACATAGTTAATGGAAAGCTTATATAGAGTACAAAAAGGTGGTATATTTAGTTTTAAAAAATAAACCTATTTAGCCATTGTTTGAGACCTCAAAAGGGCAAAATTTGACAGAAAAACTTATAAAATTTGTAAAAGAATTTTTTTGAGGGCTTCGAATAAAGCCCTTGGAGAGGCTTCAAATGAGCCCCCCTTTATTCAAAATCCCCATTGCCATAACAAGTGGTGGCAAGGGGGCTTCAAATGAAGCCCCTTTGGCACTTCCCGACAGTTTTCTTGCATGCCAGGGAGTAGCCTTGTGGGACTTTGAATGAAAACCCCTACCGGCTCAAGTGGCTTCATTCGAAGCCCCCTGGGCCAATAGTGGGGATTCATTCTATGCCCTTCTTAGCCTAAATAATTTATTTTTGAAGAATTATTAATTTATATAAATGCATAAATTATTTTAGCATCTAAATCATATCAAATTATCTTCAAATTTGTTATTTTTGGAAGAAATAGAAAGAAGAGGAGTATAAAATATAGGATTTTTTAAATTTTAAAGGCAATTTGATAGTTTTGTGAAGAAAGAAAGGAAGACAAAGTAAATCAGCAAGAAATAGACCAATTGATGCATAGAGAAATTGTGGAAAAACATTAGCAAATTATCATATTTGTCTGTATTTTTAATTTTCTCTAAATAATATTGTAATTTCCTTCATTTATGTGCATGTAGCCCGCAAAAAACAATTAGAAGATAAGAAAATAGATGTTGGAGAAGGTTCAAGACATGCAAATTTAGTAGAAGAAAATTCAGTACATGAAAATTCATGACATGAAGTAATGAAAATTGGAGAAGAGTCAGGATTAGTTGCTCCAATTGGTATGGATGAACAATTAAGATTAGCTATAAGTGTAAAGAAAAATATCACACATAGAAGTTTAAATCATTTACTTGCAATGTATGTGGATAAATTGAAATCACTTGCTAATATTTAATTGTTAAGTTTTTCCAAAAAGAAAGCTTTGAATAAGATAGTAAAAGAGACAACAAGTAAATTTGATGATTTGGAAACACTTGAAAAATCCCAAGTACTTTCTCATGTTATTCTAGGAAAAACCTTGCAAGATCCATTAGAATTGTTGGGTGTAGACACCACATAAAAAAAAAATAAATTTCTAACATATAAAGTGATATTATTGAAAATCTTAAGAAAGGTTTGATCTCTATAGGGAAGATAACTTGAAGTAAATATAAGATCATGACAAGAAGAGTAATGTTGAATAAATTATTAGTAGAAATGTACCTCAAAACAAATAAACATGTCAGTTTTATCACAAATTGGTTTTAGTAGTAATATAATATCAAAATATGTTGAGAGGGTAATGGTTTTGGATGATAGCACTTTGGAGGGAAATTGGACAATTATGTGTAGAGCTCCTCTTTGTGATAGGATTGACAATAAAATAAAAAATTTGGTAATATGATTTTAGAATGATAATACTTGTCGTTAATCAAATACTAGAGATGTTCTGAGATACATGGTTAGCACTAATAATTATGAACATAATAGAAGAGATTGGTTGGACATAATACAAAATGAAATGTATGTCTCATTTTGTAGTTCGAATCTTGATATAAAGATTGGGCATACATTATTTGAAAGATTGAAGTCATATTATGTAAGGAGAAAAAAAGTGTTTGAAACTTGTTGTCATTATCATATTGAATTTGATCTCCAATATTTGATTTATCAAAAATTTGTAGAAGACACTTTTGGATATAAAAATGCTCCTCCTAGTAGATGAAGTTAGGTCATTTCATCTACTTTGTGACAAAATAGATGATCCTATTGGTCAAATCAATTGAATTAAAGGACCATGTGACACATGTGCTAATTTGGCTCTTTTTCCTTTGAAAAATGAAGATATTGATGTCACAAAAATGATAAATTGCAAGTGTTACAAGTATGCAATGAATGAAACTAAAATTGGGAAAGAAACAAAAAGGTTAGAATATGTTGAAGAGGAGATAATAAATGTTGGAGAGTTTATGGACAAATTTAAAAGTTTGATTCAACCATATATTCATCATTCTTTTTTTGCAAAGTGGAAAGCACAACAATTTCAAACACTTAGAGATAATTTTCCACTTGGAACCTTTTTATCAGTTGTCGACTTTGCAGAAAACTATTCTCACATTCATCAAAAGACTATTCAATCATACTACTATTTTTCAGATCAGGTTACTATTATGGTACATGTGTGTTATCATCATGCATAGTTATATTTGAATGGTATTCAAAACATAGATGAAACACGATTCATCAAGAAAAATATCACTTCTACATAAGTGATGATAAAGAACATGATATTCATTATGTAGAACATTATTTCAAGATTTTTTTTGCATATATGAAAGAAAGGGGCATAAGTATTGATAAACATTATGTATGGTTATATGGGTGTGCTGCATAGTTTAAATCATCTAGACCATTTGATGCACTTTGTCAATATCATCATAATGAAAGCACACTGCATGTATGGAGTTTCTTTCAAAGTGGATAAGACAAAAGGTGAACATGATGGTGCTGGAGCTTGCATCAAACATGCTCTATGAAAGTATCAAATGAGTTATAAGGGATTTCATATAAATAATGCACATGATGTTGTCAAATGGTGCAATACATATTTTGCATCAAACAAGGTTGGTGCATCATCAAGAATGAGTCAAGCAATACCATTTAGAGTCTTTTGGGAGATATCGGGTACATGTGCGCACAAGTATATATTTAAATTATTTAAGTTATAAATGTGTGTGTGTGTGTGTGTGTGTGTGTGTGTGTATTTCTCTCTAATATTAATGCTTATATTAAATATGTTTTTTTAGGTGTTGATAGAAAAACTATGCATAGTTGCAAGAGGATAGAAAAAACACGATCCTTACATTCTGTTATCAAGAGGATAGTTGCAAGAGGATGAGAATTATTTTGAATACATCAACTAAGATCATGGATATGTAGGTCCATGGACTTTGGTTCCGCTTGTTGTTGCTGATACAGTTAATAGAGATGAAGATGAAAAATTTGATGACATCCCTTTGATTTCTTTTGATTATGACCATATTTCTGGACTAGTTTGAATTGGTAAGTATTTTTAATTTAAAAATTATATATATATATATATATATATATATATATATATATATATGTCACAAGGATAATTTATCTCACATATGTGTACATGTATGCATTTCTTGTGTAGGGGAAGTCTTTGCAGTTTTTGCTGAGTCTGGAAATATAGAAAGAGTGAGTTACTATTTATTGCATTGCACTGTAGAAAGGATGAAGTTAACCAAACTTGAAGAAAGTGATGGAATGTTATTCCCTATAGGTTTCTTTTTCAAATTATATATATTACACATAACTTATTATTAAATTTTGAATTTATTTATTATATATGTGTGTAGGTTTAGTTGTTTAGGAGGGATTGTATCACAAACAAACAATATTAGTGAAACATGAAATTCACTTTATTGATTACAAACCTAACAATAAGGTGCTTTAGTATAGTCACTATGTTATTGCTATCTCCATTTATCTACATCTAGTTAAACATCGAAGTGAATGTCGCAAGTGGACACTAGATAATGAGGACCATGGGAGAATATTAAATGTTCTCCATGAGCATGTGGAGCCACTTGGAACCACTTGAGATATTTCATATTTAGGACTTTCCTAGATATTTCATATTTATCTTCACTCAAGAGATATTTAAAATGCATGTTCACTTAACACATTTAGGAATTATATGTGTATGTGTACACAAATATTCATTTCATGTTTAGAATGTATATACACATGTACATACATTCATTTCATGTTTAAGTTTTATATACATATATGTATGTTCATTTCATATTTAGGACTGATAGATACTTGTTCATTTCATTTCATGTTAGTCCACTCATATTACATGTGTATATATGATATGTTCATTTCATGTCTAACTTAGGACTTATACACGTGTGTATTTATGTTCATGTCATGTTTAGTCTACTTATATACATGCATATATATGTATTCATTTAACATTTAGGACTTATATGTGTATGCGCATGTTCATATCATGTAACTTTAAGGACACACAGAAACAGACACACACACACATACGCACGCACGCACGCATGCACGCGCGCGCGCGCACGCGCACACACACACACACACACACATAGGACATTAATGTGCATTCTTTTTATTTCATATACAACTTAGGAATTATACATGTGTTTTTATTTTCATTCATTTCATGTTTAGTCCACTTATATACATGTGTATATATGTATTCATTTAAAATTTAGGACTTATATGTGTGCATGTGCATGTTAATATGTAACCTAGGACTTATATTTATGATATGTTCATTTCATGTTTTGGACTTATGTGCATGTGTATGTTCAATTTAATCAATCATTTGTCCAATAATTTTAATGAATTTGTAAGTGCTATTATGTCGAATTACCTTAATTGAACCAATTACACACACACACACACACACACACACACACACACACACACACACACACACACACACACACACACACACACACACACACACACACACACACACACACATACACACACACACACACACACACACACACACACACACACACACACACACGTGATTGGTTCAATTAAGGTAATTCAACATTATAGCACTTACAAATTCATTAAAATTTAAACTAAGAACTAGCTCATCTGCATGAAATCTTTAGACTTATATATATATATATATATATATATGAGCAATAATATTGTTTAATACATATATGCACTTATATGATATGTGTATATTTATTTTATTTTTAGGACTTAAATCTAAATTTAAATCATACTTAGCCAATTGAATGCAAGTTACATAGACAAGTATCTATTTTCATTAATCATGTGCAAGTTATAACATATTGAATCACCCAAATTGAATCAAGACCGTACATGTAATCAATCACATGTAATTAATATCTAAACCAAGTAATTAAATCAAGATCACAAATTTAATCAATAACATGTAATTAATATCTAAACTATATAGTTCAATCAATCACATGTGATCATAAACCTAGAAATTAAATCACCTAGAAATTGAACCAATAATGTGTGTAATCATAAACTAGAAACATATATCTAGATTACATGTCTAATCATAAACTACAAAGATATATCACATTGAGCATAAACTACAAACATATATAAAATGTCTAATCATATGAATCATATAAATATGTCATGTATTGTAAATGGATCATAAACATGTACATACATGTCAATACATATATAGATGTCAAATCATAAACATGTATATGTCTTGCTCAAAAGATAAATGATAAACTAAACATATCGTGCATACATCCTAAACTAGAGAGTCATCCAAGTCCATATGAACAGACCGACCCTCTGAGGGAGACTAATGAGCATTATGTGCTTGCAAAATATCAACCAACCCCTACATATTAATTTAAACATCTAAATTTAAATTTCACCCAAGCACTAGAGGGTGTGACATCCATCATATCTGTACTCCCACTAGTAGTAGGTTTCATATCAATAAGGTCTCTCCTCCCTCAACAATTGAATCCCACACTAGAAGAAGTAGGATCTGCTACTTGTGTCTAGAAAATATTATTCATTCACAAATATTAGTGCATGTATATATAATTTTTTACAAAATTGAACTATTGTACAATTTATTTTTTCAAAGAGGCGCTTGGGTTTGAGGAGCAAGAGGGTCATCCATGATATGCATTGCAGTGTCATCAATAGAAACTCCATCTCTAATCATGTCAATCCTTCATAATAATGAGGAGTGCAAATGGGTAACCAATTGAGATGGAAGTGGTGTAGGGTCACTAGTATTATGACCAAATATCATCTCCATAAATGATCCCATCCCAATGCCAACCTCAATCTAACTCAACTCTTGCAACTGCTCCTCAAGAATGTCTAGTCCATCAGTAGTAATAGTAGCATCTATAAATTGTATCCCCTCAACTAGAGCTGCAATAGACTGCTCTGCACCTAAGTTTTGTGATGGTTAATTAGATGAGTGTTGAGTTGAGTGCTGAACTGATAGATATGTCAGGTGTTATGTTGAGTGTTGATCACCAAAGTCCTATGCACCCTGTTGTGTATCTCTAATCCTATATGTGACTTCCTATAAAGGTATCCTTTAAATATTGATAATGTTTGAATATGCCTATAAAAGACAATCTAGAAAAAATAGTGCCATACCCACATGTTTGTACTCCCCACTAAGGCCGCATATATCTCTTAGAGTAGGAAGATGTGTAGCTCTATAAACCTCATCACTCAACACGGTAGGTAAAGTACTAGATGATGCATCTGAAGATTATCTGAGTTGACTGGATCTACTCATAATATATCTACCTAGAGTGTCATATGTAATGCTACTAGTTGCAACTGCAACGTGTCCTATTATATCAATTGCTTCCTTTTAAGAAGCAATAACAACTCTATCTACAGTAGAAACCATCATTGGGGTCATAGCTGGAGTCCTCTGACCCACCAACTTTTGAGGATCATGTCAAGGTCAACTAGCTGGATAGTACTCATCATGATCTACAACTCTGCCACATCCCTAACCATAATATCTTCGAAGATCTAAATAGTTGATGTTGTGTCCCAAACAGACCTTTGTGTACAACTATTGGGTAGAATATAATGGTATTTGGTCGTTATTGGGATAACGACCATGTGCTGTGAGAAATTGAGGGTACATCATGCATGTAATTTGTCACATAATGCATCTCATAACCTGATATCCCTTCACCTGGACCTAACCATCATAATACAAGAATACCTCTCGTTTGATAATCTCCTTAGGGACTAGGGTATGAACTCGGGCTAAGGACATATCACATGAGACCTCTGCTCTGATCCATGAAAAAATCCTATCAATAAGATCTTGAAGACTCATATAAATCTGCTCACAAATACCTCTATATAAACAATCAATAGATCTATAAATTGACTATATGAGTTGTGCCATCTATATAGACATAAAATTGAATATACTTTCCATATTGGGACTGTGAGAGTGAACACGTGGTCCCTGTGGTACCCATGTCCCAATCCCTGACCCTAAGGTTGCCCATGATCCTATCCCTGTCCTTGATCCTTAGGCTGACCATGATCCTATCCCTGACCTTGAGGCTTTGCATGATCTAGTCCGTGATCTCTAGTGTGTAATGTCATCTACATGGATAACATGTGTAAATTAAATGTTTACTAGGCCCTATTAAATGCTAATACCTATCCTATTACAACTTAAGAGGTAGACCATTAGGTGTTAATAGGCCATATTAGACATGTTAATACGTTATTTAAATTAAGAGGTCCTATTGAGCCTCAAGACCTATCCTATTAAGGGAAAATAGGTCATATTATGTCTTAACCTATATCTTATTAGGGGTTAATAGGTCAGATTAGGTGTTAATGTGCATATCAAAATAATTTAAATGTACATCTAAAAATGAACATTGAAAGAGAAAGAGAGAAAGTTAGGAGAGAGAGAGTGAGGCAGAGAGAGAAATCAAAGAGAGAGAGAGTGAGTAGAGAGACAATGAGGAGAGAGAAAGTGAGTAGAGTGATTGAGGAGAGAGAAAGTGAGAGGAGAGAGAAACTAAGGAGAGAGTGAGGAGAGGAGAGAGAACCTAAAGGAGAGTGAGGAGAGACTAAGGAGAGAGAAATTGGGAGGAGAGAAAAAGTGAAGAGAGAAACTAGAGAGAATGAGGAGAGAGAGTGAGAGGGAAGAGAGTGAGGAGAGAGAAAGTGGAGAGAGAGTGAGAGAGAAAGTGCTTGGAGAGAGAGTGAGGAGGGAGAAAGTGAGGAGAGAGGAAGTGAGAGGAGAGAGAAAGTGAGGAGAGATTAATTGGAGAGAGAGAGAGAGAGAGAGAGAGAGAGAGAGAGAGAGAGTGAGGAGAGAGATTCAAGTGAGGAGAGTGAGGGGAGTTCAGAGAAAGCAAGGAGAGAGAAAGTTCTCAGAGAGAAAGTAAGAGGAGAGAAAGTACTCGGAGAGAGAAAGTGAAAGGAGAGAGTGAGTTAAATTGTTTTTTTGTTTTCTATCCACCTAGTACTAGATTTTTGTTTTTTGTTTTCTACCTAAACCTATAATCTTTTCATTTTCTAACCCTATTATTTTTTCCAACTAATATAGTTTTAACTATGTTTTTTCAATATTTTCTAACTATTGTTGTATTCAAAACTATCTAACATAATAAAAAAATAAAAATCTATGTACATAAAATTAACTACAACAAAATTTTAACATAAAACTAATTAAGATACATTAAAAAAACCTAAAATTTCATTAAAAAACTAAACATTCATAAAAATAACTAAATATTCATTAAAAATAATTAAAAATTTATAAAAAATACAAAAATAAAGAAAATACATACCCGAATGCTCCAAAGAGGTAACAAATGGTAGGTGGAGATGCTGATGCAAGCTATGATGTCACATACTTCACTCTAAGCCCCCTGGTCCACCAACTCGTCCAAACAAGAATGAGACAAAAAGGAAAAAATGGGAATTTAAAGATTTTTCGGCAGCTTTTAGGGCTTCGAATGAAGCCCTAGGCTTCATTCAAAGCCCCTCCACCGATGTGCCACCTTGGGCTTTGAATGAAGCCCCTAAGGACCTTCATTCTAAGGTTAGGCTTTATTTGTAGCCTCTAAAAAATAGTATCCACACTTTCCATCTAATTTCTTCATGATGGAAAGTGGGAACCGTTATTGTGTTCTCTCACAACATTTTGGTGGAAAGTCTGATAGGAATAAGCCTATCAACTTAATCACTTGAGGTGTTATAATTATCCAATTTGAATAATTTTGATTTATATAGATCACTAAATAGTGATTTATCCTACCACCAAATAATTCTCAAAATAAATCGCCATGCAAAATATAGTAGGAGCCTCTATCAAATGGATACTCAATCAACCTAGATGACTGAAACACTCTAAGGATTGATTCCTAGGCTAAAAGTGTTAAATAGTCAAAGTCGATTTACTTTTTCCAAGCTTAATGTTGTCCTTAGTATGTGACCTTTAAGAGTGACCCAACCAACTGAACTCCAAATAAGAATGCAATCTTGTCACCAATGATGAACAAAGCTGCTAGCTAGAGAGAAATATGGTCCAATAGATACATGTTTCTTCCAAAACCAAAAAAATTGAACCAAATAAAAATTACCAATTGATATAAAATAGTTGATGAATGTGGAGGCTAACTCACAAAACAAAGATCAAGATTATGCATATTGGAAAAGTGTCAACCACAAAGAGGAATAAACCAATCCAGGACAAAGTGGGCTGATTCAAAACAAGCAAACAATAACAATCTATATCTTTCTTTAGAACAAACTAATCAAGGTAACTCTTTGATTTGAAAATGTTAAAAATTCTAATAACTAATCTCAATAGAGTTGGTGAGGTATCAAATTAGAAACTATTGCTGATTGCTAGGCAATGCTTCCACGAATGCAAATACTTGAGAGAAATGATATGATTCATTAGGAAAGTGAAACATATTGGTGAGTTGTCAAACAATGTACATATGCTCCTTTTAAAGGAAAGAGTAAGAAAGAGAGGTTGAGGTGTGAGGGTAGGTATAATGATATGATATAATTATTAAAAATAGGTAATAAATTATATCTTTTTACTTAGATAATATAAGTGACATCTAATATGTCTATGTGGAATTTAAGTAGCAACAAACTAAAATATAATCTAATATAACAATCCAAATTAATGATAAAACTAGCTCTATGAATTACCTCTAGGAATTGCTCCTCAAAGAATTGGTGTTCAACAAGGACATAATTGAGGAGCTTTTCAAAGAAACTATCTCACTTAAATCAATTATAATTTTAGTCTTTCTTAATGAGCAATTATTTAAAAAACTCGTAAGGGTTTAAGAAGGCCAAGTGATGTGAGAAAAGGCTCTTAAACATTCCTTAAATATCAATTTAGAGTTTTTTTCTCACATTAGTTGGCCTCCTTAGATCCTTGCCTTGCAAAGATATTTAACATTTTTAGAAATTAAGGAGGGTGAAATCATCAGGGAGGCATCCATGTGGACTTCCCTAGGAATTACAAGAAGATTGAAAGGGTAACGAAGCCAATGAAACCTCAATCATGAAGGGACACACTACTGCACTATTTCTAAGAGAGTTGAGGAACCTTAGATGAAGATATTATTGTAGGGGAAAAAAATGGAAGAATGCTCACATTCATTCTACTCATTCATTGCTATAAGTTCCAAGAGTCTTAAAAGTGAATTGAGAGGGGGTTTTACCATCTTCTAGAATATCCTCAAGAGTGAAAGAAGGCTCATCATCTAATCCCCATTCCTTTCCTTTTTTCCTATTTATGCTCAATTCTTTTCTCCTTCCCTTAATTGGAAAAGCATTAGTCAAGTAATCAATCTATGAAAAAATCTAGCAAAAGGGGCTAGAGATTTCACAATGAACACTTTGGATCCATCTCCCTAATTTGGATTCCAAAACAGAGTTTGGGGAGAACTTTCTCAACCTCTACATTCACACAACACCATGTGAAAACCATGTAGGTTGTTTTCTTGGTGACATTATCTATGATTAGAAGGTACCAAAAGAAGTTGGCCATAAGTCAACCAAATATATTTTCGCTAGTATTTCATTGGAAGATTAAAGATCCAAAACTTGGTACTTGGTTCATTCTTAAGCAATCTCCATCATGGTCAAATCTAGGCTTCCACTTGCTAAGTGAAACACTATATTTACTAAATAGTTAAAGACCACTCACTCATATATTCATGCAGTCTTCCCTAAGAGCAAATGATAAATTGACTAGATCCTTGGTGAGGCGCATTCCTCTCCGTACCTTTGATTTTCTTTATAGCTATAGTCTCTTTGTAAGTACCAAAAGAAGTTGGTTATAAGTCAACAATAATATATTTTTCTCTAGTATTTCATTGGAAGGTTAAGGAGCCAAAACTAGAGACCAAGTCCATTCTTAAGAAATATGCATCATGGTCAAATCTAGCTTTCCACTTGTTAAGTGAAATACTAGATTTCCTATAGAATCAAAGGTTGGACTCACTCAAATATACATGCAATCTTCCCTAAGAGGAAAAGTGAAATTGAATAGATCCTTAGTGAGTCACATTCCTCCCCATAACTTTGATTTTCCTTTTAGCTATAGCCGATCTACAAATGATTTCAATATCGGGTATACTCCAAAATGATTTTCCACTAAGAAGCAATCCACATGAAAATCAATTAGTCAATGGTCCTACTTTTTGATCAATTAAATTTCAATTGTTACTCCTAAATCTACTTAGTATTTGCACAAATTATTAGAATGTGAGTAGATAACTTTTGTATGTGGTAAAATGGGACTTACACATGTAACAACCTATTTCAAAGAAGACATCTTTGCTTTTCCTCCTGTCACCACATCCATACACTCATGTGAGGTAAATGATTGTCCAATTTCGTGTGGTAAATAAATGCCCAAATTTTTTAAGGAAAATTTGTGATTAATTGTTGGACATATATGCTTTTGTGGTTAATTGTTGAACATGTATATGTAAATGCTCTCACATAGAGATAGACATGTCCTTGAACACTTAAACTCAATGATTAGAACCAACTTTTCTTCCATCATGAAAATGTATGACTAAATAAAAATATTGTTAATTTGTTTGTTATATAAGCGAGGGTTGTCGTTGCACCAAAAGACGACCTATCAATATTCGATACAACCACTAAACTTATAGAACACATGAGACATTTAAACCATATCAAGAATTGTGAAACAGTTAGTCCAACAATTATATGTCCCATAAACTTCTTTTTTCCCTTAAAATCTTGTATTATTTTTTATTCTATTGTACCATTTTTTAATTCACGGCGGTCCACATGACCATAATCATAAATTCATATCCAAACTCATTGAACAAAAAGCGTTCGAGGGAAATCAGTCGAAGTTTGGAGAGAGTAACAGGCTCACGGAGGGCAGTGTTGGGTGGTGAAAATTTGCTTTTTTTCAGTTGGGAAGTAGAGCGTTAATAATGCTTGTCAACTTCATGCTCGTGAGCTTTCGACCCAACAAGTTGACCCTTCTCTGTAACCCTTGAGTGGTCGAGAAACCATGTTTAACTTTAAATAGAGAACCCCCAGCTTGATCAAGTGTGATGTATTTTTGGCACCATGGATCAAGTGAAGGGATTCACAGAACCGTTGATTGGTTCGAGCAGAGAAGAAGATGAACACATTGCTACAGCCTTACCAAGTGTTGTTGATTTCAAGAGAAGTATCTCAAACATTAACGACGAGCTCTGGCAATTTCGTGTGGGCCTCATGTGGTTGGGCTTACAACAACTCGGTGCAACCCACCTCGTATTTTCATGGATTCTCTTCCTTGTCTTCTCAATCCTCGTTCCCTTTTGCAGCATTTGGGTGGTGGTGTGTCACAACTGTGAGGAATCTGAGAAACACCCATTCAAAGCATTAGTGCAAATCTCTGAGTCAGCACTCTCCGTTATTGGGTTTCTCTGCCTTTCCGGGTTTCTCCGCACTTATGGCCTTCGAAAGATGCTCTTTCTCGATCAAATCGGAAAAGAATCCGCACAAGTCCAACATGGCTATCAAGACCAACTTCAAGTAAGAGCATTTTACCTCCTCTGTCATTCAAATTTGTTTGGATGCTTTAAACAACAAACAAATTTCTGAGTGTTTGTTAGCTTAAGCTTTGCCCAATTCCTAACCTGTTCAAACCAGTTGTGAAATTATAAGCTTGTGTGATGCGATATAAAAATTGGTGATGTTTGAAATGCAGGAATCTTTCCGGTTGCTGGTGAAAGTGCTGCTGCCCTGTTTCATCGTGGAACTTGTTCACAAAATCATGTGGTTCACACGAGCCTCTGTAGAGATTCCTCTCATCTCAAATGATTTGGCAAAGAATGTTATAATGTGTTTTCTGATGATGGTATCTTGGCTTTACAGAGCCGCAGTGTTCTTGCTCATGTGTGTTCTGTTTAGGCTCATCTGCACGCTCCAGATACTGCGATTCAAGGGCTTCTACAAGCTGCTTGAATGCAGCTACGCTCAAGCTGCTCACTGTTCCCTCATACTCAAGGAACACATGCGCATACGCGACCAGCTCATTATTATGAGCCACCGGTTCAGAATCTTCCTCCTCTCCTCATTGATCGCCATCACTCTCAGCCAAATCGTCTCTTTGTTCATCCTCACCGCTAGCTCTGGAGGCGTCACCTTCCCCGAGGTTGGAGATTTAGCGGT